>JZKD02S1241687.1:103302-135368 GCA_000966675.3 Picea glauca
TTAACTCCCAGGGTTAATCTTCTATTCTTCTGTTGAGTTATCTATTACTCCTTTATCCTTTCCCTTTCTTAAGTCAACTTAAAAATATAACTTTTAACTTCTTGACTTTCCCCCGTTCAGTGTGAGACTATGACCTAGTGGGGGTGCCCAGGCCACTGAGTCTCCTCCTCACCTCTCTAAGAGGTGGGGGACATTACAAATAACCTCTCCATTGGCATAGTAATCTGAGCATATCCTTTGATAAATTTCATGTAATAGCCAGTATGTCCTAGCACAGTGCGCAATTGTTTGACTGATGTAGGTGGTGGTAAATCAACTATAATTGCAATTTTGGATGGATCCACCAACAATCCTTGCTTGCATACAATATGACCTAATAATTCTCCAAATGGTGAGAAGAAGATGCACTTCTTCAAATTCAAATCAATTTGACACTGCCTGCATTTATCCAGCATTAGCCTTAGACATTCAATATGATTTTTCAACAAACTAGAAACAGTCCAGTCATCAAAATATGCTTCTAAAAACTTATGCAAAAATTCTTTGAATGGTTCAACCACCACCCTGGAAAATATGGTTGGGGCATTATTCAGTCCAAATGGAATTATTGTATATTGGTAGGATCCCCACTCTGTGGCAAACGTAGTCTTATGACGGTCCTCCTTGGCGATGCGAATCTGATGGTATCCTGAAAACCCATCTGTAAAAGAATACACTTCTTGGCCTCCCACGTTATCCAACACTTCGTCTGTGAATGGTGTAGGCAAAGGATCATTTAGACAAACATCATTCATCTTCCTGAGATATGCAGAAATCCTGATCTCACTTGTCTTCTTATCTTGCACTACCATGGGGCTAATCCACTCCGACTCTTCGTCAGGTTCAATAATCCCTGCTTCTAGCATTCTGTCGAGCTCAATGTTCACTTTTTATTTATATTTTAGGTTCAATCTGTAGGGTCTTTGCTTGACTGGCTCCGCGTCTGGTTTCAAAGGTATTCTCATTTCTCCCATAGGTCCTTTGATTCCCTTCATATCACTGAACCTGGTCGGGAACAAGTCCTGATACTCATGCAATAATTCTGTGATTTTGTCAATGGTAGCGGCATCCCAGTAATCTCCAACATTGGCAAGCTTTGGTGTTTCCTCTGTCCCGATATTGACTTTATTTATCTTTATCGACTGTCCAATGAATGACAGTTCAACTCCTAGTCCTTCCACATCTATCTAACCTTTTGTTTCTGTGGTATTCACCTTCCTTGGGTCATCGTCTTCATTGGTATTAATGTTGTAGCAGGTTTGCAGTTTCTGGAGGGGCGTAGTCCATTCATCCTCTTCTTGCTCCAAAGGGAGGCTAGATGCCTCCTCAAATACTTTCTGTCTCACCATCTGTAGTGCTTGATCTACAGAAGGAAATTCATTGTCAAACAAAAAGGTGGTTATAAAATTATAGATCATACCTTCCCATTCTGAAGTGACAAGGCACAACTATGCTTGAAGGTACCAGTTAATCGGGGTGGTATCCAACGTATTGACGAATCTATGTACCCATTGTTCTCTAGGAATGTCACTCCAGGCCTCTTCGCAGCTTCGTACATGGTCCTTTGGGTAGATTTGACCTGTGTACCATGCTTCTTCACTTCTTTCTTGTGCTAAAAACCGCACTGTCATCAAAGTTCGACATTGTGTCCAGTCTGTAATATTTCTTTTATGTGTCCCCCACCATCTCGCTAGGTTGGCTTTCATGGCCTCCTCCATTACCAACAACCTCTATTGTGTTGGTACACTTGTCTCAAATTCTGATAAGAAGTTGTCTAAGGGGTTCAACCCGTCAAATGTGGGTAGATTACTCACTATTGTGCCAAACCAACGAATTTCTCTGGTTAGCCTAACACATCTTCTTGTAGATACTTCGTACATCTGGTTTTGCCAGTTCTCCAACGCTTCTTCTGAGTCAGATGAACATGTGTTGTCACTTCGCCATCTTAGATTTACGTCAGCTGTAGGGTTGATATAATCTTGTTGTCTGGTTGTTAATTTGTAGATGTTTTCTAGTTCAAATGCACGGTCCTCTTCTCTGATAGGTTATGTGTATCGTGGACGTTGATCTAGATCTAAAGGCGCAATGACCATAAGGCCATATTTCTCAAATGTCATGCGTCGTTTCTTTAAATCAACAACAATGGAATTGTCGAAGGCCCAATCGATTCCTAACAATGTAGGGTAAGGGCAGCTATCATCAACAATTTCAATTACCTCAAAATATGCAAAGGTTCTTACTCCATTAATGTCCACTGGGACATGCTCTAATTGTCCAAATGGGCTGACAGCTTGTTGATTAGCCATGCGAAGCTTGATAGGGGAATATATCAGCTTGGGTTTTCCCATCAGTGCCCAAGTCTACTTCGTCATGACATTGACCTCTAACCCTAAGTCGATGACCACATAGTCTATCTCATACTCTCCTATCTGAGCATTCAAGTGTAATTCTTTATTTGTCCTTCTCCTTTTTCCAATTTGGTGCACTACTCTATTCAGTAAGGGGTCTATTTTTCCTAGTTCATATTGCTTGATTAAATCTTGTAATTATTGTACAGTGCCTTTATCTTGAATCAACTTAACACAAGTGTGGAAGAATTCCATGAGTTTGCTTACCTCTTTCCCTTCTGTTGGTGATGCAGACAGATCAAATGCCTGAGGCATGCCGTATTGTTTGATTTCTAGTTGTCTCTTTGATGAAGATCCTTGATTTCCTTTGAAATCTGTTCTTGCCCCCTTGAATATCTGTCTTTCTTTATTAGCATCGAATGTTGGGGTATTTTCTTTATCTTTCCTGACTCCATGGTCGTTTTTAGTCTTTCCTTGGGCTTCTCTGTCTTTGCCTGTAGTAGCACCTCCTCGAGTAATAACAACGAATCTAGGGTATTCTCCACGAGGTTTAACATATATCATTTGTACTTGTGGGTTCTGCTGGGGTCCTTGTCTTTTCTGAAGTTTAGCCAGCAGCACAGGGCATTCTTTTATGACATGCTCGAAGGAGTTACAGTAACTATAGGTTGTGCAGGGATTCTTACAATCCCTTGCTAAATTTCATGGTTGCGTGAAGTTGTAACAAATTATTTTTCCTTGGCCTCAGCCCATACCTCTTCCTCATCCTCATCCTCTGTAGCCACCACGAGGAGTGAAATTTCCTCTCCCCGGAGAGTTTTACTGCAGAGTGTTTCCCTCTTGTTGTAATTTGCCTTGAACCTTGTATATGTCTCTCGACCTTTCATGCATGAGATCATAAGCTCTACAATCCTAATCATCATGCCCCACTGATTTATAGAATGTACAATACAAGTTTGTGGGTGTCTGGACATACTTCTGCATGTAGTAACACTCACCTGGGTGATGCCCATTTCTGCATACATCGCACCAGGGTAGGTTAACTTGCTTTAAGGGGCTCGGTGCCCTTGATGCCAAGTACTCATGAAATAAGGGAAAATGTTCCTTATCATGGCCTTCATATCTGCATCTTACACACCATATATCTTCCCTTTTGTCTTTTCCCTTATATTTCTTTATATCCTTGACCTGTAAAGACAAACTAGTTAGTTGGCTCATGATCTAGCTAATGCCTGAGCTAGATTCTCCCATCGGTGTTGATTCCAGCTTCATGGCGATCTCCAAATCTTTTGCCTGAGATGCAATCTTCTGCTGCATCAAAGGGATTCTTATGTGTGGTAGCAATGCAACGATGAACCACTCTTTGTTCTGTTCATTGGGGATATGGAAAGTTAATCAGCCTATTAGGGTCTTGAATTTCTGGTCAAACTCCCAAATAGGTTCTTCTACCTTTTGTTTAATCTCTTTTAGTTCTGTAATACATTGTGACTCTAACTTAGGTTTCTTAAACTATGCAATCAACACATTCTTGATCTCATTCAGGGGCTTAGGCTGTGCCAATCCTTGGACAAGTTTCATGTACCAACTCAGTGCACGGTCCCTTAGTGTAGTGCTGAACTGGGTTCTCTTGATGGCTTCATCGGTGATACTTTTAATATTCCATATGACCTCACATAGAAACCAATGCTGATATGGATCTTCAAATCCATCTCCTCTAAAGATAGCGAGTCTCATTTCATCTGCCATAAATTTGACTAGGGTTCTTGTCTGAGTAGATGCTGGGCTACTGGTAACAGTACTCTGAAGACTCTGGTGGTTCTGACTATTCTGACTGCTAATTATTGTTGGGACAACAAGAGGATTAAAGTTACTTACTTCAATAGTTCGTGCAGTTCCTGAGGTTTCTGGCTCGCTTTGGCGTAGTTCTTCAACTTCCCCTTCTTCTGTTCTGGTGGGATTTGGATGCTCTTCGTCGGTTAGATCTACCTCTTCTCCATTATAGAAACCTTCTTCTCCGTAGTTTTTCTTAAACAAATTCTCAAGGTGAACTCCTCGAAATACTTTCCCACTACACGTATGTCCTGCTTCTGTGTCGCTGTCGCTGTCCGAGATCTTGAACATTAGCCTTTTTAGGTCCGATCAATCTACTATATCTTCAAGATGTGGTTTTCATGCAAGAGCATCTTGGTTCTTAGCTTCAGGAAGTGCAAACATTTTCCTCTAGGTCCCTTGAAAAATTATCTCTCAGCTTGATTATATGATTATGTTTTGTCAACAACAAACCCAGTGATATATCCTCCGATGGTACTATCAAACTAGTGATCTACTGCCCTGGATACAATGTTTTCAACTCTCTTGACCTTCTGGATCAATCCTAGTGTCCAAAACAAAGGGGGTCTAGATTTGATTTCAAACTGTCTGTCAGCTAACCTAGCCAATCACTCATGTAGCTCCTGATGGATTCCTCCAAAGAATATCTCGTGAATGTCGGTGAAGATGTATCTTTGTAGCCAATATTCAATGCTTATTTTAGGGTTCTTTTTCTAGGCTTCAACGAAGTCCTTCTCTTGATCCTCTACCCACTTCGAAATATCTGTCTTCAAATGGAACCACCTTGAAATTCCCTTAAAAAGATTCAGGGCCCGGCAACAGAACCATTTGTTGGCACAAGGGAAGACCTAGGGTTCAACTCTAAGAGCACACCAACAATCCCTAGCTATTGTCCCTTTCGGCAACACCTGCGAAGTAGGTGCAGTCTCACCCAAAGCATCTATGAGGGGGTTGCAGAACAGAAATTTCTACAACCAAGGGAATATCAAGTGGTCCTTCATAGCTAGATCTGATCTACCATAACATGCATCTACCATTTACTAGCTAGATCTATCCTTCATAGCTATAGATCTGATCTAATACAATAATGAAGATAACAATATAACAACAACAGAGCTCAAAGTGTCAATCACACACACAACAACAAATGTACGTGGTTCACCCTCTCTCCAGGGCTACGCCCACAGAACTGTGCTTATGGTATATTAAGATAAATCTTACAGTTCTGATCTGCACTCTTGGCCAACAGATCCTCTCTTCTCTATCTCTCTTCCTCTCTCCCTTCCTGTGCACCCAGCTGCAGGATTTGATCTTCGCACCCAACTGAAGATCTTACAATACTAGAAGGCTCGCTCTCTTAACACTTCTCTCACCCTTAATACAATATTCTCCCAATGAACAATAATTGAAAACATGACTCAACCATAGTACGAACCTGACCTAGGTCCTCTCGACCTCTATTTATACATTACAATCCCTCACCGATAGCCTTAGGTCGAAACCTAGGTGTCAAAACCCTAATTACCAAAACCCTAGGTGTCTACAACCCTAGGTCAACTTGACCCATTCTTTCCAGGCTTCGCTAGCCTGTATTTCATTCTCCATCTCGTGGTGCTCCAAGGCATCTAATGCTAGATTTTTCCACTTCCTGAGTCATCCTCGGTCCATCCTCCTTATTGATCTGTCATCCTCAATCTCCTCATCCAATGAATTTCTTTTCCACACTTCGCTCCATCTTCTTTGTTCTTTTGCTCACTTCGACCCAGTGATAGCCACTGTGTCTTCTGCGAAGCTCACATTTTACCTTTTCTTCCTCATTCTTCACATCTTTCCATAACCCAGGGTCAACAGGGCTTGCAGAGCTAAGTGCAAGCATTTTGTAAGTGCTTTGTGCGCAGACTATGTAAAGCTTTGTGTCCTGATCTAATTCGGGGAAGGAGGATTTGGCGAGGTGCACGCAAATCTCCTGTCCTTTCTGGAGTTGACTCTGTGTCTTTGTGCTTGTAAGAAGATTGAATAAGACTAATAAATAAGAAGAAGAGTTGGTGGATGTATCCCTACACTGGGGTGAACCACGTATATCCTGTGTCGATGTGCTTTGTGCTATGTTGTTCATGTTATTTATGTATCTACTTGCTTATTGCATTGTTCTTGATGTATAATAGGTATATCCATTGATGCTTAGTGCTTTATATATGAATGAATGCTAGATCTTCTCTGATGTTATGTGCCAAATGGTTAGATGTTCTTAATCTTGGTTACTACTACGCTGATCTGTAATTAGGGTTAATCTGCGATGTGAATAAGGATCATAACTTAATGCATATTGTTGGCTAAGTTCTATGTTAAGTGTTGTAATCACAGATCTGTGTCCCAACTACATTGTAGACACTTGAGTCCTGCAACCCCTGCTACCTCTACCTCGGGTGAGACTTCATCTTCTTCGTAGGTGTTGCCGAAAGGGCTGGTAGTTAGGGTTTTGTTGGTGTGCTGTTTAACCATTGAACCCTGGGTATTCTCCTGTGCCAACAAGTCGCTAGTAGTCATAATAGTGGGCACGTTACAATATGACTAGAGATCAAGACAAATTCCTCAGTCTGGAAAGGAAAGAAAAAGGAAGTGTTTCATTTGGAGATAATGTCTCTGCCAAGATACTTGGAAAGGGTACCGCCAGTCTAGGAAATAATAGATCTAAAGCAGAAAATGTGCTATTAGCTGGAAATTTGAAGCCTAATCTCCTTAGTGTGAGCCAAACAAGTGATCAAGGACACATACTCATATTTGACTCTAAAAAATGTGAAATTATAAAATAAGACTCGGGAAAACTAGTGGTTGTTTCACCAAGGACACCAAACAATGTTTATATATTAAACATTGAAGAAGAAGAAAAATGTTGCATGGGCCAAATAGATGAAAGTTGGATATGGCATAGAGGAATGGGACACATAATCTTTGACAAATTTATAAAATTTAGCAAGAATGAAGCTATGAAATACATACCAACTATTATAAAACCTTCAAATTCTATTTGTAGGCACTGCCAACATGGAAAACATAAAAGAGTAAGATTCAAGACAAAATAATAATCTACATCAAAACCATTAGAACATTTTCACACTGACCTCTATGGACCAACAAGAACCAAAAGCATACAAGGTTAACATTACTTCATTCTATTCATTGATGACTATACAATAATGACTTGGGTATCCTTTCTCAAAGATAAATCAGAAGCATTCAACAAATTCAAAGCCTTCAAAGAACATGTTAAAAATGAGACTGATCTCAAAATCAAGTTCTTAAAGTAAGAGAATAAAGGGGAATTTAGCTGAGATGAGTTCAATAAGTTTTGTGAAACTCATGGAATTAAAAGAATCTTTTTAGCTCCAAGAACTTCTCAACAAAATGGAGTTGCTGAAAGGAAAATAGAACTATCCAAGAAGCAATCATAACTATGTTAAATGAAACCAAACTCCTAGATATCTATTGGAAAGAAGCAATGTACACAACATTGTACATACTTAACAAAGAACAAATTAGAGTTAACCATGACAAGACACCATATGCATTGTGGTTTGTGTTGGAGCCACCTTTGTTTTTTCTAGCCCGTCTCGAATTTCATGTCTTAATGCTCGAAATCGAAAGATGGTTTTCGTATTTTCCATCTGTGGATTCAAAATCTCTGAAGTCTTATCATGCAAGCAACGATAATTATTGTACTCTCGAGGCGAGTTCTACTTTTCATCAAATTTCCCCCCCTTTGTTCTACCTCGGGATTTCGTATGTTGGATGCTATAGATCACGTAGTTCACAAGTCCCGAGCAGCGAAACGGAAAAATCGCTTTAAATTTTTACCCAGAGTAGTAATGGGAGTAAAATTTTCCTAAATCACGATTAAACAACATCGGGTTTTCATGCCTCGATGTTCACTAAATCCAAAAGTCTTATTGTCGTAACCCCGATAGCCAAAACCAAGAAGTCCGTATTTTAGTAACCCGTGTCAAGGTTAAAGGTAAAAACTAAGCCATGGTTAAGTTCCGTCAACAATTTTCCACTCGACGTGTTCTCTTTTAAAAAGCTACACTGTCTAAGCCCCGAGTCGCGATAAAGATATGAACATAATTCATTAAACACTTAATCTGAGTTTATCCTCCCTTTTAATTAAAACATATCATCGCGATCTCGCGGTTTTGCAGCTCGGCATGCAAACTTCCCGGAAACTATACCTTCGAAACTCCGAGTCACGATATGGAGAATATAAATAACTACGTAATTAATTAAGCACCTAATCACAATTACGTTTTTATTAACCAAAGTAAATCATCGCAATTTCGGGTGTTAGAGGTTCAAAGGGTTAAAGAAAAAATTCCCGATACAATGAGTACCGAAAGATTAATTAAATTTGGTAAAAATGATTAATTAAGATAAACCAACATCTCCTGTGATTTGATGTATGCATAGTTTACGAGGCAGTCTTAATTTTTCCTTACGCCAACTGACATTCCGAACCGCCAAAATTTATGGCATTAATTAGAAACAAGGCGAATCGACAAATAAAGATTGGGTTTTTATTGCTAAATTTATTTTTAAGCTTGATTTGACTGATCTATTCTTGAAAAGTACCGAGTTTTCGAATATATAGAGCTATTATTCGTTATAACAAATTCATTTCTATATTACGCAGAGAACACTTTCTCAGCGAGCTAAATTCTGTATGTATACATATTTTTATCGCAGAAGAGATAAAGTAGGATCTCCCGTCATGGCCCCGCGAAAAACATCTAAAGCCAGCGTTGAGGTTTCAGGACAAGGTTTAGACAACGTCGCTGATACTTCACCTCGAAGTGTCGACTTTGTCCCGAACTGGTCGTTCGTTTCTGATGTTCTGTAGGCCGAATTAGTGGATTATTATGATGATTCTGGTGACATTGAAAAAGACGACATAACCACCAAATATAAGATCGTCATTCAATCGGGAATGCATAAAGTAGCGGCCAGGCCATGACTGCTCCCCTATTATGATATGGTCTGATGGGCATTAGACCATGTGGACATACCAACCAGAACCATCATGAATGAGCAGAAAGTCACCATCAGGACTTTCAGACCTGAACATATACAAGCTATGTACAAGTTGCCCAAAACGTCCGACCTTACATATGATGGCGAATTCTTGGAAGAGTTCAAAGAGAAGGAATGTGTGCAGTATGACAAGACTATGTATAGCCTAATAAGAGATTGGGTTTCGCACCCTACGAAGTTTAGGGCAGACAATCATGGTATATATTCAATAGCTTCCTTGGAACCATAGTTCAAGTATGTAGCTATGATGACATGTAGATTATACGGGAGAGCGGATACCTCACATTTATTTCTTCAATGGGTGCCTCTAATACATCGAGTCACCGAAGGATGTTCCTTTGGCTGGGAGAAAATGCTATCTGATAGCTTGACCAGTCGGGTTACAGAGTATCGGGCACAGAAAGAGAGAGAAAATATTTCTTCATTTTTTATGTCTGCATACATTATGGACACCGTGTGATTTCTAACACCATTTCCCTTAATGAGCTGGAGTTGGACTCCAGCAGAAGACGAGCCCATCCACATCTATCATTTGAAATTGTGGGAAAACAAAGCGACAGATTTCGTATATGAAATCTTCAACTGGGTGATGGTACCACTGCATGTCACTATTTTTGGCCACCTGCCACCCAGGATCTCGGGCAGTATAGTGACGAATTTGAGCAGCATAGCTGACTGGTATGTAGAAGCCAAATTTTCATATCTCAGAGTTTTCTAGGCTTCTGTTCCCCCGCATGCATTGCCATTATTCATTCTTGACAAGCTGGCTTATCGTGAGGTTGTTAGACAAACAATAATTGGTGGTATAAACAAGGAGATTAAGGGATACTCAAAAAAGGTATGGCCACCTTTTCCTGTTCATTTAAATTCATATTCTTTGTTAGATTTTGGGCATGCTAAAGCTAAGGCAACAACCCTGGAAGACCTAAAGTTGGTCCTTATTAACTTCAAGAAGCACGATCCGCAAAGGGTCGTGAGTAATCATTTGGCTAGTTGCGGACTCAAGAGATTTGAACACGGAAATTCTCCCTTGGATGACATTTTCCAAGGCGCAAGATCTTATGCCGAGATTTTAGCTCGGATACAAACCTTGGTACCTGAAGAGAGGGCTGATGTTATGAAATTCCAAGAACATCGACGCATTTGTCTTCCCGCAGTATTACGGGGTGAGAATCCAAGTACAACGGAGGTGAAACAAAAAGATGCCGAAGGCTCCAAGGATGCGACTCCCGGTCAAGAAAAACACAAGGACGGGGGAGAGAAAACTAAGAGTCCAAAAGAAGAGATAAAAACTCCCGACCCGCCGAAGAAGCAGACTCCAGTTACTACTCTGGGACAATCAGCGAAGCAAATTGAAGATCCTATTGCATCAGTTACTCCCTTGCAGTCAACTCAGGGAAATATTGACGTAGGGTGGATCTTAAATGAAGAATTGAGGCCTATAAGGGTGGAAGAGCTCCCTCCAAATGAGTTCTTCTTCGATAAGAAGAGAAAGGCAGTGCTAAAGAGAGAATTATATCAGGAAGGGGAATTGACAGTCAAGAAATACAAAGTTATGACTGATGGGAAGGACAAGAAGAATGAACAGTTCGTAATGGAAATAGCTGGGACATTAGGGGCATATTCCACAACGAACCAATTTTTAGTCGGGGTTTTGAAAAACCAGCTGAAATGAAAAAATCGACCCATCAAAACCCTAGAAGCCAGACTAGACACAACAACGGAGGCTTCCAAAGACCAGGCGAGTGTAGGAATAGAGCAAGCAAGGTTGGATGATAAAAGTGAGATAGAGCTGCTGAAGACTAAGCTCGAACAAGCACAGCTGGTGGTTCGGAATGGTCAGATGCAAACGGGCCAGCAAAAAGATTTGATCGAATAGCTACAGGCTAGAGTGGAAATCGCCGAAAGTAAAGTGATAAATATCGGGATGTTCCAGTCCCAGGCGATGGAGATTCGGATCTGAGTCTCTGCGGCCCAACGAAATTTACTCACCAAGGTAGAGGTGATTTAGGACAACTGTTTGCTGGTTAATCAAGTTTTGGAGAATTTATCTGCTAGAGAAAGAGAAGCTGGAGTAGCACGGGTCACCTTTCAAGAGGTTGTGATAGCTACAAACAACAGGGATTCGGGAAGTACTCCCAGGTTTACCATTTTAGAGCAGGCCAGAGGAAACATTCTATTAAAAGAATGGGAACACAACATCTCGGAAGGTAAGCTGCAAGACGAGAGGGTAACGAAATCCTTAGAAGAGGCTTTTAGTTCTATAGATGGTAATCTTCTAGGCATTGATAGCGGAGGTAATGCCGAGGCATTGATTCAAATGAATATGGCAAAAATATCACTTGATTTAAATGAAAAAGAGGAAAGAGATTCGACCGAGATCTCACAGGTGACTATGGCAGACATAGTCCAAATAGATAAATGTATGATTAAACCAAGTGCACAATTATGCGCTATCGACATCATAGACAGACAGATGGAAGACAGGTTGCCGCAATTAGCCCAAGATTGTTACTCTTTTGAAGCCAATTGTCAAGCAGAACCGTCAAGGTTGATATCTTGGCTGGTTGAAAGATGTGTCACCTGTACCGAGCACACGTGAGGACAAGCTTCTGGCACCAAATAAAGACAGAGAAGAAGAAATGGAGCGATTTCTCTCCTCCCTCTCATAACTGAAAATTTTGCAACGATTGAGATTCCATATTATTGTAAAACTGTATAAATATACCATAGAAAGAAAGAAAAGAGGCTGGACCTTTTTGTGTCGATTGTAATAGAGGTTTTACATTTTGAGAGTTAATATAAAGCAAATCTGAAGATTCTCAATTCCGTCACGACTGTGTTATGAGTTTGTTTTCTTGTATCTCATATTTCGTTTCATTTCATATTCGTATCTGATGAATGCTTCACTATAATTTAGTGCAACCTCTACTATAGTGATTGAATTTTGGTTTTCTATATTGTTTACTGTTTTTCCTCTGTACCAGCTATCAACAGGTATAAGACCAGTCAACACTTTCAGAATTCTATATATATTTTATGCTTCATCGGGTTATTTCCTTACTTTTTTCTTCTTCTGTTTATACGTGAGATTCTCCCTTGATAGGAGCCTTACTCGATAGACAGCTAAATGTTTTCTCCCACCTCATACATTTTATTAAAATATAACCTAGTTACGGGAAAGAGCCTTTGATTTTCACCCCTTTTTCATTCCTGAAACCATAAACTCTCTTTTATACGACCGAATTGAGACAACACTCAAACTCCCCTTGAGGTTTTCTTATTTTACTGTTCATCCATGACTGTCCCTGTACCAACATAGCCCAATATCAAACCCGGATTATCAAATCAAATGCACATTGCCTTAAACCTTTTCGATACCATTCTTAAAATAACCACTACCCGGGTTGAACTCGAACGTTCATGGGCAGCGATTGAACAGGATATAAACATCCAGGAATAGTTGGAAGCTAGACAACGCCAACACAAAAATCTTCCCTAGTTTCCCTTATCGAAGGTTGATGTTTCTCTCTTCTCTACCATTTACCCACTTTCGGATGCCTAGACACTGTACTTCTAAGCCTTAAGTACAGACTCTGGAACAACATCTTTCTGGCACCGTTGCTGGGGACCGAAGTTATGAAACTTTTCCCTGGGAAAACGACATTTTTTTTTCGTTGAAAGTGTTACCCTTTGATAGTGAACAAAGAGTACACACCTTTTTAAGGCTTTCCAATTTTTCACTTGGAGACTCCACAAATAATAAACTGGCATCCGGTCGAAGGAAAACCAGAAAAAACCCAGATGGTAAGCAGATTACACCTGTTACCGATCCCAAGAAGATTCTAAAGGTGAGAGGCTCTCTTAAGCCAACCGCTGCAGTCTACAAGATTAAACACCCACAACTGAAGACTAAGAGTTCTTCTGAACCTTCAACTTCACGTAGTCCTCTCTTTGATACTAAATATCTAACGTCAAACTGCTCCGAAGTTAGGAGTGAGATTCATCCAACAATCCCCTTAGTACACAAAGGAAAGGGCCCTCTTGAAATTTCATCGGGAGTTGACATACCATCTTTCCTTCAGTTAAATTTCCCGACCTCACCTAATTCTGAAGAGTGTGTTACACATTCAGTTTCCACACCCGTTGGTTCTCCTGATTTTGTCTCTTGCAAATCTGAGGAACCAAGTCCTCGCATTCCTTATATTTCATTGTTAGATTTTCCTCTCACGAAGAAAATAAAGATTCACTTTTAATTTTCCGAAACCCCCTTTATGACTTTCCACTAATAATGATGGCAGCCACCGGAGGAGGAGGTGGAGGGGTTATCGAAGGAGGAGGGGGAGGAGCTCCTGTAGGAGGAGATGGAGGCCAAGGGCCTGCCCTCCCTCCCAGAGTGTTTGCGAAAGTTGCAACAAGATACGCTCCCTTGGTATTGCCCGTTCCTTTGCACGACCTTCTCGAAAATTATATAAAAAATTTGCCAAAATTCACTGGGGAAGGAGATCGGACCGCAGCCGAACACATTAATTTCTTCGATCAATTCGTAGACATCCTAGGTATCGAACATGAGGACGTGTATTCGAGGCTTCTTGTCCAAACCTTCGAAGGCCAGGTCCGAACTTGGTTTCAGAGTCTACCTGCAGCATCTATCTTGTCTTATGATGCCTTGGAAGATGCTTTCCTTAGACAATGGGGCGAAAGAAAGGACCACCTATATTATTTAACTGAATTTGGGTCTTTAAGAAAAAAGAATTCAGAAACAGTTATGGAGTTTATTCAAAGATTCAACAAGCTGTATAACAAAATCCAAGCCGAGGTTAAACCATCCCAACCCGCGGCCAAAGTAACTTTCGCAGGGGCCTTCGAACTGGATTTTGCACTCGTTTTGCAAGAAAGAAGGGGAGCCACTCTAAACTGAATGTAATATGATGCTGTAGAAATCGAGTCGAATATGATGGCTTCTGGTAAGCTTAAAGCTAAAGTAGAAATGGGTAACCGAGAAACTAAACACTTTAGATAACAAGCAGGTCCGTCAGGGTCTAATAGATCCACAGATGACAAAGTAGACAATATGGCTAGGGTAATTAAAGATTTGTCTAATAAAATATCTAGAATGGAGCTAGAACAGGACAAAGCTGATTCTTTCGCCAAAAAGGATTTCAAGAGGAACCCCAACCCCCCAAACCAGCGAAGACAGATAAAAAACGAAGATAAAAAAATACAAGCTCCCCTAAAGAGCGATAATTTTATAGGAGCGAACGATCTTCAAGATTTCGGAGATTCGGATAATGATGTCATGAACTTTGGTGATGACTGCACACAACCATATCTGACTAGAGAAGATTATGAAAAATCTCTAAACACTCAACAACCGTCGGTTAAGGGTGAAGAAAGTGATCATGATGAACTTTGTGGCACTCAACAAGAAACTGAAATGATAATGGCCGAGATCCAACCTAAGTACAACTTGAGATCTAAGAGTAAGCCCATTTCAACTACTCAACCTAAGAAAATCCTCCCAAGAGGTCAAACTTATGAGCTTACTCCGGAAGAGACCCTATTACCTAACGACAAAGTGAAAGTAGTAAGCACACAAGAGTCTGAAGTGGGAAAAGTTGAGACCCAAGCACAAGGAACCGAAACAACTAATAAAATTACGCCTTCAACCAAGACCATGAGTAATAAAGCGATTCAGACGAATAAGTTAGAAAGGAAGGATTCAAAAGTCCCAATTAAAGAAACATACAAGGTGAGCAGAGTTTTCAGTTTTGAAAACGAGATAAATAAAATTAAGATACCAATCCCTCTGGTAGAACTAGCAAAAAACCCCGTTTATCGGAAGCAGATTACCAAAGTGATGGGTGTCTCAGAGATAGAAAGTCAGTCTGACGTTTTAAACCTGGAAGATGACAAACCTAACATCACTTTTGGTCCACATTTTGAAGGGGCCAAAGACAATATTGCTCCCTTTTATATCACTTTGAATGTATATGATCAATTGCTACATAATTGCATGTTAGACTCCAGAGCCTCCCATAATGTTATGCCTAAGATTATTATGGACAAATTGGGTCTCCAGATCACCAGACCTTATGGAGATCTTTACTCTTTTGACTCGAGAAGGGTTAAGTGTATGGGAATGATAAAGGATTTATAGTTACCCTGGCACAGGTCCCGGTTAAGAGTATCTTGATGGATGTGGTTATTGCTGATATTCCCCCTAAGTATGGCTTACTGTTTTCTAGGTCATGGGGAGACAAGCTGGGGGGTTCTCTTCAATTGGATATGACTTTCAGCACAATTCCTATGTTTGGTGGGAAATTTACTCGGTTGTATAGAGAGACGTGGTTAGCATATACAATAAGCGACCCTCAAAATCCGAACAATTTCCCTATTTACATTGCGGATCAAGATTTAGGAGATTGTATCTTATCTTTTGATGACAGTCTAGATGGTTGTCCGGAGGAAAATGATATAGAGAAGGAAGATTCAAGCTACATGACCGAGGATCTGTGTAGCACTGGTGTCTGGAAAATGTTTTTTGACGGTGCCTCATCTTGTGAAGGGGTTGGTGTAGGAGTGCTTTTAGTGGCTCCCGAAGGAAAATTCATTGTTCCTTTTTCTTATAGACTGCAATGGGATATATATTATACTAACAACGTATGTGAATACAAAGCATTGGGCTTAGGATTAAAGGCTGCCAGGAAGCTAAAAATAAATAACTTAGAGGTATATGGGGATGTAGAGTTAATAGTCAAACAAATAAATCAACAGTACCAAGCCAAGCATCCCAGATTAATATCATACAGGAATTGTGCCTGGGATCTGATGGAAATTTTTTTCTCGTCCATAAATGTCCACTTCATCCCACGCATAGAGAACTTACATGATGATGCATTAGCTAAAGAAACCTCAACCTTCACTTCTCCCACCACTTTCAAATTGAAGTATCACATAGAGATCAGACATAGACCATCTGTATCGGATAACATCCAGCACTGGCAGGTTTTTGAGGATGATGAGCAAATTAAGAAGTTTCTTGAAGCAATAGGTGATTTTTCTGAAACCCACACAGATCAAGAAAACTAGAATGACAATATATGGATCATGCAATAAGGGGAAGACCCTCAAATATTTCAAGACAAAATCACAAATCATCGCATGCTGGTCCTTAAAAACAACCAGATTCCGAAAGGATTGATTCCTCTAGAAAGACTTTTTGATCAAAATGACATACCTATAAAATCTGACTTACAACCCCAACCAGAAGAAGTGGAGGACTATGATATAAGAACCAAATAAGAATCCAGGATGGTAAAAATATCCAAGTTCCTCCCTCCCAAAATAAAAAGTAAGTATAAATACCTACTCAGACAGTATAAGGATGTTTTTGCCTAGTCTTATGATGAGTTAAAGACATATGACACTTCCGTAATTGATCACAAGATACCTCTAAAGCCCGGGGTCAAACCATTTAGGCAAAATCTTAGACAGATCAACCCCATTTTGTTACCTGTGATCGAAAAAGAAGTTAAGAAACTTTTAGACGCGAAAATAATAGTACCTCTGAGATATTCATACTGGGTAGAAAACCTGGTCCCAGTCAGGAAAAAGAATGGGGAAATCAGATTGTGTGTGAATTTCAGAAATCTAAATAAGTTGTCTCTCAAGGACAACTATCTGCTGCCCAAAATGGACCATGTGCTAGGAAAGGTAGTTGGAGCCAACCGAATGTCTATGATTGATGGGTTCTCTGGTTATAATCAAATCGCCATGAATGGACAAGATAGAGAAAAAACTGCTTTCACTACACCATGGGGTGCATTCATGTATGATAAAATGACTTTTGTTTTGATGAATGCAGGGGCCACATTCCATCACGCTATGGACATCGCTTTCATCGGTGAAAGGGATAAGTTCGTAGTCATTTATCTCGACGATTTGACGGTTTTCTCTAAAACTGATGAAGAACACTTGATACATCTTAAACAGACTTTCGAAAAATGCCGCATGTTTGGTCTATCTTTAAATCCAAATAAATCACATTTCGCCATGCAGGAAGGTAAGCTTTTGGGTCATATCGTATCTAGGGATGGAATTAGGATTGATCCTAAGAGGATTGAAGCTATAGATACTATAAATATTCCCAGAAATGTAAAAGAGATTTAATCTTTCTTAGGAAGAATAATTTTTTTACGAAGATTTATCCCGAATTTCACTAAGATTGTAAAACTGATCATAGGTATGTTGAAAAAGGACAGCGAAGTAAAATGGACAATCAAGGCCAAAACATCATTCACACATATTAAGAAAGTCATAAGCAAGGCACCTGTGTTAGCGAGCCCCGACTACCTAAAAGATTTTCTTATTTTCTCATTTGCCTTCGAACACACTATTGCCGCGGTGCTCCTACAAAAGAACGAAGAAGGTTTCGAACAAACGATCACTTTTTTCAACAAGAGCCTTAAAGACACATAACTGAAGTATGATATAATAGAAAAACAAGCGTACGCCATGGTAAAATAATTAAAGGTATTCAGAATGTGTGTACTACACTCCAAGATAATTGCGTACATACCTACCAGTTCTGTGAAAGATATTTTGGTACAACCAGACAACGATGGAAAAAGAGGGCGATGGCTCACCAAAATCCAAGAATTTGATCTGGAAGTCAAACCGACCAAATTGATAAAAGGACAAGGCCTGGCCAAACTCTTAGCTGAGTCGAATTTTAGAGCCCTAGGTATCAATTGCTTGCAGGAAGGCGATGAAGACATGAACCTAAACGAGCTGAATGAGCAAACAAGCCCAAACAAGATCGAAGAGAAGTTCATATCATCGGGCTGGTACAGAGACATAGTATCATACTTGCTAACTCTAAAATTCCCAAATGAGCTATTTCCATCAAAAGTTAGGACTTTAAAACTTCATGTGGTTAAATATTGTATTGCCGAAAGTCAGCTATATTGGAAAGATCCACTCGGTTTCTTGTTAGTCTGTTTAGTCGAATCAGAAACTCAACGGGTTATAGATGAATTTCATGAGGGATTCTGTGGGGGGAATCACGCTTGGAGAGATACAACTTACAAAATTCTGCGGGCTGGGTACTACTGGCCAAAACTTTTCTCGGACATTAATGCCAAAGTCCGAGCCTGCAACCCTTGTCAACTATTTGCAGGTAAACAGAAGCTCTCGACACTGTCTTTAGTTCCAGTCAAAGCTAAAGCCCCATTTCAGTAATGGGGTCTAGAATTCATAAGCGATATTAATCCCCATTCCAGTTCTCAACACAAGTGGATCTTAACCACAACAGATTATTTTACTAAATGGGTGGAAGCCATTCCAACCAAAAGGGCAACATACTCGGTGGTAATTGATTTCTTAGAAGACAATATTTTGTCTAGATTTGGTTGCCCCCAAAAGATAGTTACAGACAATGCCCAAGCCTTTAAATCTATGGCTATGATCAACTTCTGTCAAAAGTATAACATTGTTCATGTCCATTCCATAGCGTATTACCCCCAGGGAAACGGATTGGCTGAGTCATCTAACAAGAGCCTGGTAAATATAATCAAGAAAGTATTGGATGAAAAAAAAAGGTCTTGGCATGTGCACTTAAAATACACATTGTGGGCAAATCACATAAGCACAAAAAGGTCTATCGACATTTCACCTTTTCAGATGGTATATGGGACAGATGCTGTGCTACCTATAAACCTAGCGCTTCCAGTGATGAAGTTATGGCAAGACCAAAATGAAGAACCCAATCATGTCACCAGGAGGATAAATTAGCTGATTGAGGTTCAACAACATAGGGTCGAAGTAGATGAAAAGTTGCAGAAATACCAAGATGACATGAAGGCATTATTCAACCGCAGAGCAAAGGACAAAGATTTCCTCCCAGGTGATTTAGTATTAAGGTGGGATGAAAGAAGGGAAGAAGCAACAAAACATGGTAAATTTGACCACCTCTGGTATGGGCCATTCAGAATCTCGGCTCTGGAAGGAAAAAATTATTTCCTACTGGAAAATATAGATGGTGAAATCCTCAACGCCCCTGTCAATAGGCGATATCTGAAGCATTATATGAAATAACAGTCGCCAAAAAAAAAAAGAGGAAATTTTGTATACTTATATATATATTTTTCATTTACGCATTGCTTTTGATTTTCTTTTTTCTTTCATGAACTTTCGACACCTTTTGGATAGCCTCGATAAACTTCGTATTTTCCTCTTACAGGATTCCAGCTGCACACAAAACAAGCAGGAGAAGTAAACCGAAAGTTGGTGTCAGAAATAAATCGGCTTAAAAGGTGATACCGAATATTTTTGATATTGTGCAAAGAAATTGAAACGAAAAGGTAAAGATGAGATTTCCTAAAAGACATGTTCTAAAGGACTATTAAAGAAAACCGAGGTAACCTCATTCAAACAACAACATCGTCTGAACTGATAAATAACAGAGTTGTTTCTTTGTTTGATCGTCTACGAAAAAATAAGACAAATTAAATGATTCACTCAAATTAAAAGCAGTCAGTCAAAGTAAAGTACCCCCGAAAAAGATCTACGAGAGTCAGTTTTGAATTTTTGACCTCTGTATTTTCAGTCCGTAAGTCACTACCTATCACCCTTTTCTATCTCCGGGTTTACCTTTTAAAAAATCAACATCTTTCCGTTTCGCATAAGAAGGGATAAGAGTTTTCATTTCAACCTTGTGAGCTTCAAAGAAGATTGTGGAAAGAAAGCGGGTTTTCACAACTCCTCAATCTCATGCTAAATGAAGGGACGCTTAAAGTGATCCTAACTTTCCTAGTTTTTTCAACAATATCGGAGGATTGAGGCTTGCTCAAATAGAATGCCCTAAAAAAGTTATTTTCCCTTTTTCCCTAAGAACGAAGGTGTTGTGAAGGTCAAGGGAAGGTTGGTATCGAGTAATCAAAGTAAGTTGATAGACCTATAGTGCAAAATATTACACAGATGTCAACCCTGATACAAACTAATTGCCCCCATCTTCGCGCTCTAAAAAGAAAATTATAAGACAGGTGGTGAAAGGAAATTCATAAATGATTGCCCCCATCTAGTCCAAGAGACTATGAAATAAAATTCAGAAATGATTGCCCTCGTCTCAACATTTAAATGCACAAAAATATTCCGAAGTGGTGAAAGGAAATTCAGTAAAAGGGGCCAGATAACTTCACCGGGGTACTGAACAGGCTCGCTGGCAGTGAAGAAATATCTGAGATAGATGTAAGGATGTTATACATGAATATCACTCTACTCTAGTAACCAATTCTTTTTTAAAAACCTGATCTACATCCCAAGTTCTGATGGGGCTTCCTGATTAAAAACATATAATCTTCTTCTTTTGATGCAAGCTGATAGCCACAAGATCTGTTGGGTCCCCTAGAACTATTTTGATTGTCTTAAGGCAGACCTGAATTCAGTAATGGGAAGGGGAAGGTTGTGAAAGGGACTATGACTAAGTTTAAAAAGTATCTGAATTTGAAATTCTTTTCAAGGTAAAAAACGAAGTCTCTTTCCCCTTCGGTACCCTGTTCTCAGGAACCTTTTCACCTAATTGAAGCTACTGACTCCATTTACCTAATATCGGCATGTGGTCTACTGTTCTTCCCATCTTACAAGAAAACGGGATCCCTAGTTCGAGCCTATGTTGGAGCCGCCTTTGTTTTTTCTAGCCCGTCTCGAATTTCATGTCTTAATGCTCGAAATCGAAAGATGGTTTTCGTATTTTCCATCTGTGGTTTCAAAATCTCTGAAGTCTTATCACGCAAGCAATGATAATTATTGTACTCTTGAGGTGAGTTCTACTTTTCGTCAAAGTTTTTACCCCTTTGTTCTACCTCAGGATTTCGTATGTTGGATGCTATAGATCACGTAGTTCACAAGTCTCGAGCAGCGAAATGGCGAAATCGCTTTAAAATTTTACCCAAGGCAATAACGGGAGTAAAATTTTCCTAAATCACGATTAAACGGCATCAGGTTTTCATGCCTCGGCGTTCACTAAATCCAAAAGTCTTACTGTTGTAACCCCGATAGCCAAAACCACAAAGTCCGTATTTTAGTAACCTGTGTCAAGGTTAAAGGTAAAAACTAAGCCATGGTTAAGTTCCGTCGGCAATTCACCACTTGGCATGTTCTCTTTTAAAAAGATACACTGTCTAAGCCCCGAGTCGCAAAGTACATGATAAAGATATGAACATAATTCATTAAACACTTAATCCGAGTTTATCCTCCCTTTTAATTAAAACGTATCATCGCGATCTCGCGGTTTCGCAGCTCGGCATGAAAACTTCCCGGAAACTATACCTTCGAAACTTCGAGTCGTGATATGGAGAATATAAATAACTACGTAATTAATTAAGTGCCTAATCACAATTACGTTTTTATTAACCAAAGTAAATCATCGCAATTTCGGGTGTTAGAGGTTCAAAGGGTTAAAGAAAAAATTCCCGATACAACGAGTACCGAAAGATTAATTAACTTTGGTAAAACCAATTAATTAAGCTAAACCAACATCTCCCGTGATTTGATGTATGCGCAGTTTACGAGGCAGTCTTAATTTTTCCTTACGCCAAATGACATTTCAAACCACTAAAATTTATGGCATTAATTATAAACAAGGCGAATCGACAAATAAAGATTGGGTTTTTATTGCTAAATTTATTTTTAAGCTTGATTTGACTGATCTGTTCTTGAAAAGTACCGAGTTTTCAAATATATAGAGCTGTTATTTGTTATAAAAAATTCATTTTTATATTACGCAGAGCACACTTTCTCAGCGAGCTAACTTCTGTATGTATACATATTTTTATCACAGAAGAGCTAAAGCAGGATCTCCCGTCATGGCCCCGTGAAAAACATATAAAGCCAGTGTTGAGGTTTCAGGACAAGGTTCGGACAATGTCGCTGATACTTCACCTCGAAGTGTCGACTGTGTTTCGAACTGGTCGTTCGTTTCTGATGTTCTGCAGGCCGAATTAGCGGATTATTCCGATGATTCCAGCGACAATGAAAAAGATGACATAACCACCAAATATAAGATCGTCATTCAATCGGGAATGCATAAAGTAGAAGCCAGGCCATGACTGCTCTCCTATTATGATATGGTCCGATGGGCATTAGACCATGTGGACATACCAACCAGAACCATCATGAATGAGCAGAAGGTCACCATCGGGACTTTCAGACCTGAACATCTACAAGCTATGTACAAGTTTCCCACAGCGTCTGACCTTACATATAATGCCGAATTCTTGGAAGAGTTCAAACAGAAGGAATGTGTGCAGTATGACAAGACTATGTCTAGCCTAATAAGAGATTGGGTTTCACACCCTGCGAAGTTCAGGGCAGACAGTCATGGTATATATTCAATAGCTTCCTTGGAACCACAGTTCAAGTATGTAGCTATGATGACATGCAGATTATACGGGAGAGAGGATATCTCACATTTCTTTCTTCAATGGGTGCCTCTAATACATCGAGTCACCAAAGGCTGTTCCTTCGACTGGGAAAAAATGCAGTCTGATAGCTTGACCAGTCGGGTTACAGAGTATCGGGTGCAGAAAGAGAGCGGAAAGATTTCTTCATTTTTTATGTCTGCATACATTATGGACGCCGTGTGCTTTCTAACACCATTTCCCTTAATGAGATGGAGTTGGCCTGCAACAGAGGAAGATCCCATCCACGTCTATCATTCGAAATTGTGGGAAAACAAAGCGACAGATTTAGTATATGAAATCTTCAACTGGGTGATGGTACCGCTACATGTCACTATTTTCGGCCACCCGCCACCTAGGATCTCGGACAGTATAGTGACAAATTTGAGCAGCATAGCTGACTGGTATGTAGAAGCCGAATTTTCATATCTTAGAGTTTTCAGGGCTTTTGTTCCCCCGCATGCATTGCCATTATTCATTCCCGACAAGATGGCTTGTCGTGAGGTTGCTAGACAAACAATAATCGGTGGTATAAGCAAGGAGCTTAAGGGATACTCAAAAAAGGTATGGCCACCTTTTCTTGTTCATTTAAATTCATATTCTTTGTTATATTTCGGGCATGCTAAAGCTGAGGCAACAACCCTGGAAGACCTAAAGTTGGTCCTTATTGAATTCAAGAAGCACGATCCACAGAGGGTCATGAGTAATCATTTGGCCAGTTGCAGACTCAAGAGATTTGAACACAAAAATTCACCCTTGGATGACATTTTCCGAGGTGCAAGATCTTATGCTGAGATTTTATCTCTGATACAAACTTTGGTACCTAAAGAGAGGGCCGATGTTCTGAAATTCCAAGAACATCGATGCAGTTGTCTTCCCGCTGTATTACGGGGTGAGAATCCGAGTATAGCGGAGGTGAAACAAAAAGATGTCTAAGGCTCCAAGGATGCGACTCCCGGTCAGGAAAAACACCAGGACGGGGCAAAGCAAACTAAGAGTCTGAAAGCAGAGATAAAAACTCCCGACCCACCGAAGAAGCAGACTTTGGTTCCTACTTTGGGACAATCAGCGAAGCAAATCGGAGATCTTATCGCATCAGTTACTCCCTTGCAGTCAACTCAGGGAAATATTGACGCAGGGTGGATCTTAAATGAAGAATTGAGTTCTATAAGGGTCGAAGAGCTCCCTCCAAATGAGTTCTTCTTCGATAAGAATAGAAAGGCAGTGGTAAAGAGAGAATTCTATCAGGAAGGGGAATCAACAGTCAAGAATAACAAATTTATGACTGATGGGAAGGACAAGAAGAATGAACAGTTCACAACGGAAATAGCTGGGACATTAGGGTCATATGCCACATCGAACCAATTTTCATTCGGGGTTTTGAAAAACCAGCTGAAATGAAAAAATCACCTCATCAAAACCCTAGAAGCCAGACTAGCCACAACAGCGGAGGCTGCCAAAGACCAGGTGAGTGTAGGAATAGAGCAAGCAAGGTTGGCCGATAAAAGTGAGATAGAGCTGCTCAAGACTAAGCTTGAACAAGCACAACTGGTGGTTCGAAATGGTCAGATGCAAGCAGGCCAGCAAAAATATTTGATCGAACAACTACAGGCTAGAGTGGAAATCGCCGAAAGTAAAGTGATAAATATCGAGATGTTCCAGTCCCAGGCGATGGAGATTCGGAGCAGAGTCTCTGCGGCCCAACAAAATTTACTCGCCAAGGTAGAGGTGATTCGGGACAACTTTTTGCTGGTTAATCAAGTTTTGGAGAATTTATCTGCTAGAGAAAGAGAAGCTGGAGCAACATAGGTTTCCTTTCAAGAGGCTGTGATAGCTACAAACAACATGGATTCAGGAAGTATTTGGTGCAGCCACACCCGCAAGCACGCCCACTCCCTCAGGATCTTCTTCCACTCACGGCTCGAAGAACTCAAATGTTCCTCTAATTCCCTATCGGGAATTTTCCTTACCCACAACAACTCTTCGAATGATCTCCCTTAATGGTCGGGAAATCGGACTTCATGATTTCGTGAATCCTATGGTCGCGTGTTTTGTGCCTCACGATTCCCCGAACTCCGACGCGAGTCAACACTGAATTTCCCCTATTGGCATTTCTGCTTTGTCAGGATTTTTCCTTATCGGGATATCGCTACTCGCGACGTCAACAATGGGTTTTCTAAGCTTCGAACCCCGATGTACCGATACTCTGATGCACGTCTGGGTTGACTATTCAACTGCTCGTCACTTCTATCAGGATTTCAGGATTCGCGGGATCGCGAATCTTGATGTCAATGGATTTGGGACTTTCCTTTTCCCGATCCATGATACGGCGCCATCTGTTCTCCACTAGCCCCTGCTGTGGCCCACACAATTCTCCCGTCGGGACATCGTGGATCACGATTCCAAACTGTCTGTGTATTTCATTCTCAAAACCTCCGATACGCCGAACCCCAACTCTTCTGGATCTTCTGACACGCGTCCAAATTGATGAACGGTTCTAGGCTCGTCGGGATATCGCGGATCGTGATATCGCAATTTTTGTTGCAACAACTTGGAGCTTCGACTCGTGAATCTCCGATACACGATACCACGTGTAGATATGATGGTCCCTATGACTCGAGATCGGCGGTTCTACCCCTCCTGAGCTTTAAACCTTCAGATGTTCTCGCCATAACCTCCTTGCACCTCCGCAAGATCCAACGGCCCACGGAACTTCGAAAAATCTCTTCAGAGGATTTGGACCGTCCGTTCTTCCTTAGGTAATCCACGAAATGAAGGGGTGTCTCTCCACGAGACTCGTTCACCTGCTCGCCAACCTGTGACGCTTCACCTAGACTTTCAATAGCAGCTTCCCTGCGCTTATGCTTCAGTGAATTCGAAGGCCTACTCCTCCTGAGCTTTTCTACGGCTTCAATCTTCTTGGAAACCCCTTGCATGCACTCCTTTAGGCAACCCTTCAACCTCGACTGAGTGTTGAAGTTCCTTTGACTCTGCGCATGCCTGCAGCGGTAGTCTTTTAACACTTCACTCAGGTTCGCAACCCTGAGACTTTTACCTGGCCTGCACACTCCTTGCACGACACTATGCCTAACTACACCTTCGAAGAAATGAGAACAAAAGCTATCTTTAATTGAACCTTTCTGTCAACACACTCCTTGCGGACAATTCGACTGCACTCCTTGCAGGAATCCTCTGGCTCAATTAGAGAAACAATTGAGACTCATTTCATTCCCCCTTCAGACTTCAATTCAACCATGAAATCACATACACAACATATAAAAGCAAATGCATAACAGGAAGCAAACATTCATGAACATATCAATGTCAACACACAGAGAATTAACACAAACCATGATTTTGAATCAATGCTTTCTTCTATTAATTCAATATCTGTACATGGGTGTTCTTCATACAGTTCTTTACCTTCTCTTATGCTCTTCCTAGACTCTGAATTCTGAATAATGTTACAATATACAATGAGGGTGTCTATATCCATTTTCCTCTTGGACTCTAAAGCTATCAAATCTAAAATTGAATTCCTTCTGACAACATTAACTATATTAAATGCCGACTATCTACCTAAGGACGAGAGCTTAAAGGCTCAAGGTCCATTACAATATACAAAGGTGCCTCCTCTTAAATGATTCATTTAAGATCGTGCAACAATTCCAAAGCATTTTCAAAAATTTGTGCTGGCTTATCCAGCTGTCCTCCGCTTCCACGCTGGCTCGCTTGATGAGTCGGTGATGCTCCTACATCAGTATTCCCAGGTTTACCATTTCGGAGCAGACCAGAGGAAACATTCTATTAAAATAATGGGAACACATCATCTTGGAAGGTAAGCTGCAAGCCGAGAGGGTAACGAAATCCTTAGAAGAGACTTTTAGTTCTATATATGGTAATCTGCTAGGCATTGATAGTGGAGGTAATTCCGAGGCATTGATTCAAATGAATATGACAAAAATCTCACTTGATTTAAATGAAAAAGAGGAAAGCGATTCAACCAAGATCTCACAAGTGACTATGGAAGACATAGTCCAAATAGATAAATGTATGATTAAACCAAGAGCGCAATTATGCGCTATCGACATCATAGACAGACAGATGGAAGACAGGTTGCCGCAATTAGCCCGAGATTGTTACTCTTTTGAAGCCAATTTTCAAGTAGAACCATCAAGGCTGATATCTCGACTGGTTGAAAGATGTGTCACCTATACCGAGCACGTGCAAGGACAAGATTCTGGTACCAAATAAAGACAGAGAAGAAGAAATGGAGTGATTTCTCTCCTCCCTATCATAACTGAAAATTTTGCAACGATTGAGATTCCATCTTATTGTAAAACTGTATAAATATACCATAGAAAGAAAGAAAAGAGGCTGGACCTTTTTGTGTCGATTGTAACAGAGGTTTTACATTTTGAGAGTTAATATAAAGCAAATTCGAAGATTCTCAATTCCGTCACGACTGTGTTATGAGTTTGTTTTCTTGTATCTCATATTTCATTTCATTTCATATTCGTATCTGATGAATGCTTCGCTATAATTTAGTGCAACCTCTACTATAGTGAATGAATTTTGGTTTTCTATATTGTTTACTGTTTTTCCTCTGTACCAGCTATCAACAGGCATAAGACCAGTCAACACTTTCAGAATTCTATATATATTTTATGCTTCATCGGGTTATTTCCTTACTTTTTTATTCTTCTGTTTATACGTGATATTCTCCCTTGATAGGAGCCTTACTCGATAGACAGCGAAATGTTTTCTCCCACCTCATACATTTTATTAAAATATAACCCAGTTACGGGAAAGAGCCTTTGATTTTCACCCCTTTTTCATTCCTGAAACTGTAAACTCTCTTTTATATGACCAAATTGAGACAACACTCAAACTCCCCTTGAGATTTTCTTATTTTACTGTTCCTCCATGACTGTCCCTGTACCAACACAACCCAATATCGAACCCGGATTATCAAATCAAACACACATTGCCTTAAACCTTTTTGATACCATTCTTAAAACAACCACTACCCAGGTTGAAATCGAACGTTCATGGGCAGTGATTGAACAGGATATAAACATCCAGGAACAATTGGAAGCTAGACAACGCCAACACAAAAATCTTCCCTAGTTTCCCTTGTCGAAGGTTGACGTTTCTCTCTTCTCTACCATTTACCCACTTTCGAATGCCTAGACACTGTACTTCTAAGCCTTAAGTACAGACTTTGGAACAACAGTTTGGAAGATAACATCAATCAAACACTTCAAAGTCTTTGGGAGAAAATTCTATATAAAAAGAGATGATGATAACCAAGGAAAATTTGATTCCAGAATAGATGATGGAATATTTCTTGGTTACTCATCCAATAAAAGTTCCTACAGATGCTACAATTTGAGATTGCACAAAATTGTGGAAAGTGCAAATGTAAAAGTGGATGATCTAAAATCAAGAAGAATCAAATCTCAATATAATTCACAAGTTGATGAAAGAAGCATAAATTATTATGATGAAGAAGAAACTAAAGAAGTACAAGAATAAGAATCACAAAGTGAATAAGAAAACAAAGAGGAATCATCGCGAATACAAGAGTCAAAAGAACCATCAAGAAGAGTACAAAGAGATAATCCTGAAAGTCAAGTCATATGCAACAAAATTGTTGGAGTTGAAACAAGATGAAGGATAACATATGAATCAAAACAATCAATTATGTCCCTAATATAAACCAAAACATTTTCATAGTCCAACAAAGATCAATATTGGATTAAAGCAATGAAAGAAGAGATTGATCAAATAGAGAAGAATCAGACCTACGAACTTGTTCCAAGACCAAAAGACAAAAATGTGGTAGGGACCAAGTGGATTTTTAAAAATAAAGTTAATGAAGATGGTCAAATTATAAGGAATAAAGAAAGATTAGTGTGCAAAGGATATGCACAAGTATAAGGGATTGAATTCGAGGAAACATTTTCCCCAGTAGCCATATTAGAAGCTATCACAATGTTCTTGGCATTTTCATGTTTTAAAAACTTCAAAATATATCAAATGGATGTCAAATCAACATTCTTAAATGAAAATGTAGAGGAAGAAGTTTATATAGAACAACTTGAAGGATTTATATTATCAGAAAATAAAGACTATGTATGCAAATTAAATAAAGCATTGTATGGTCTCAAACAATCTCCCAGGGCATGGTTTTCAAGACTTGATAATCATCTACATCAGCAAGGATACAAAAGAGGAGCTATTGCCAACAATATTTATATTAAAATTGAAAATCAGACTATGATTATTGTTTTAGTATATGTGGTTGATATCATCTTTGGAAGTAATCTAAATCCTCAGAAAATAATCTTCTACAGAAATGCAAAAAGAATTCGAGATGTCAATTCTTGTTGAACTAACATTATTCCTAGGATTACAAGTTTCATAATCAGAAAAAGGCATATTCATTTCTCAGACTAAATATATTAAATAAATGTTGAAGAAATTTCAAATGGAAAATTGTAAACCTATGAGCACTCTTATGATTACATGATGAAAAATAAGAAAAAATGATAAATCACTAGAAGTAGACCAAACCATGTATAGATCAATGATTGATAGCCTATTATATGAAACAACAACAAGACCAGACATCATGAAAGCTATAGGATTATTGGCCATATTTCAATATGCACCTAAAGAGGCAGATATGAAGGAAGTTAAAAGGATTTTTAGTTATCTCAAAGGCACCTTGGATTTTGGATTATGGTATCCAAAAGGAGAAGAATTCACTTTAACTGCATATACTAATGCAGATTTGGAATCAAGTATTGATGACAGAAAGAGAATTGGTGGAAGAATATTCTTCCTAGGAAAATGTCTTGTTCCATGGCTAAGTAAAAAACAACCCTCCATATCGCTATCTACAAGAGAAGATGAACATATTGTTTTTGCCTCCTGCCACACTTAAGTAATTTGGATGAAACAAACTATAGAAGACTTACAAGTAAAGTATGGTCATCCAATTCTTCTTAACTATGACAATACCAGTGCTATAAACCATTCTAAGAATCCTGTCATGCACTAAAAAACCAAGCATATCCCAATTAAATTTCATTTTTTAAGGGAACAAGTTACTCAAAAAGTGTTAAAGTGGAATATGTGGATACTAAAGAACAAATTACAAATATATTCACAAAACCTTTACCCATGAGTACTTTTGAATACCTTAGACAAAAATTGGGGGTAATCTCCATATCTAATTGAATTGCACAAGTTTCATCAGAGAAGGAATACATGGGCAGGGGGAGTATAACCTCAGGGAAGAAAATAAACATCCCTTGTGTCATCATCGTCAAAGGGGGAGAATAAATACTAAAACTCAATTAAAATTCAAAATCAACAATTTTTACTATGTTGACATCAATGTCAAAGGGGGAGAATGTTGGACATGGTACTATGATATTGTCATTGATGTCAACAAGGGTTAATATGGGTATATCATCCAGACAAGTCCATTCAGACTATAACTTTGTTAAAGTACCCTACTATACTAGTTGCAAAAGAGCATTAACCCTGATGAGGCTATTGCATTTGGAGTTGCAGTGCAGACTGCTATTTTGAATAGAGAGATGTTGGGCATGGTGTTGGCATTGATGCCAAAGGAGGTCAATATGCTCAATGTTGGACATGATGTTATGGAGATGGCATGAATGTCAAAAGAGGGATAATATGGTATTGTCATTGAAGACAAAAGGTTTGTGTGTCCTTGATGTCAAAAATAGGTCAATATTGTGATCATCATCATAAAAACTGTGCATATGATATTTTCAAAACTCATGCATTGTATAAAAAATTATTACCCATGGAGTCTACATTTGTCCCATATAAATTCAAAGGGGAAGATCAAAATATGGTGCTCAATAAAATGAATAAACAATCCCAAACTTACCACACCTGGTCTACAACAGTATAAAGAGTCTTAATTAAACTCATGAATCCTCGCACCTAAAAAGTTATGTACACCTCCTATGGTTGATTATTATTGGCCCTACTGCAAATTAATTAAAGTCATTATAGGGTTATCCTCCCTCTCTTACTATAAATATCAAGACTTTGATCATTATTTGCAAGGAGTTTTTACTATAATTGTTATATCACTAGATCTAGGTACATGGATCAAAAGATGCATGATCCAAATCTACTCGAGATTCTATTCCTTCTTTTATTATAATGATCGATGCTATGATTGTTATAGGTATAATAGTTGCAAGAATCAATAATGAATGAAATATGATAAAATTCATTAGATCACTAACTAAGCCATGCGAATCATAAAATTCGATAGTGAACAACGAAGATTGAATGTTGATCATTGGATCAATTTGCAAGCATGATCGAACGACCCTAATCAAATTCAATATTGAACTAGCATGAAATTTAATTGATAGGGCCAGACCCTAAGCCCTAATTCAAATCCTCCTTTACAAATTTTGAGTCCATCGTTGATTGGATCAAACGATCCATAACTAATTCATGTTTGTTGATTATTGACTACAGTCAACACAAACGAAAATGCAAGAATTGATGCCAACCATCCACTCAACGGTTGATTAAAACAAAATTGTTGATTTGGTTAAATGTACAAATAAACTCTGTCTGCATTTTCACTCGGTCACAAGCCCAATTCATATGGGAAAATTTGAAGCTGCGTTGGGGTCCAACTGGAATAACAACCGGTTATATTGCGTGGTCACTTGGGGAATAAAGTACCCTCAGGAAAAAATATAAACTAGGCCTTGAGCCCTGTTTCTTTATCTCCTAGTCATAATATTCTGGTCCTATGGGAAAAGGATCCACATAATTTATCCACCATTTCAAAACAATAAATGCACTAGGAAGCGAAGTAAAATCACAAATCTGATCTTTGAAAGAGCTAAAGAGATAATGGAAGTGTGAGACTAAAATAAGAAGAGTCAATCCCTGCGATTGATCCATAAGAAATTAAAAAAATATATGATGAAGATAATTAACCCCTCAAAGATCAAGGTTTATTCAAAGAACTGTTACAAAAATATCAAACAAAATTGAGCACCCATCCATTGTAATGTCCCCACTTTGGGACATCATCCCAGGGCAGAGATTTATGATGACCAGAGTAGCCAGATGAATGCTAGAGCGAGTACAGGGGTATTTGAGAGGAATTGTGGTGTCCATCTTGCATTGATGATCATATTCCATCATTATGAGCCATTCCGCATAGGTTGGCTTTGGTTTCGTTGCATTCCGACGATTTCCATGATTTTGACTATTTTGAGCTATAAGT
>JZKD02S1241688.1:0-12325 GCA_000966675.3 Picea glauca
TTAAGGTGACCTCATCTACAACTTGTGCGGAAGAACAACTTGGATCTTCCAACCTAATGACATTAATTTCCTTAATTACAATTTAAATTTCGAAGGCAAAATGAGAGGGAGACACCTCTCCCTTCCTTGAATGCATACCAATGTGCTAAAAAACTGGCATGTGCTGAGGTGGAGCAATTCTCCTGCATCATACTCCACTTCTACGAAAATTCATGAGCTCTTGCTCATGATATTCCCAGCTCTGTTGAAATCCTCCTGGATCCCAAAATTTCTCCTGGGGCTATCCTCCCACTCCTCTGCTTTGCTTCTTCTACTTCTTCTGTTGCATATTCCCTGCAGCTCATGTTGGTTCTCCTCTGTCCAAATTCTCCTTCTATTGACTTCAACATCATCTCCCTTATCTCTGGTATCACTTTTTCCAGCTAGTCTCCTGGATAGATTTTCTCATGCAGTCTACTAGACTGCAACTCCTTTTATCAGTCGATGAGAAGAACAAACTAGTCCCCGATGCTACCTTCATATCATTTAACATTGACTAGCCACTCTACTGCATACTCTAATTCAGCATGCTTCTTACTGAACTACTGCTCAACTATCTCTTTTGAAAGACTAACTCTTGTCAGTTCTTCAGCTGGTTCCATTCCATCTTCCTACAGTTTTTCCTTAGATTGACACATCTCTTCGGGCATGGCTATCTCTTGGAATCTACCTTCTAGTTCTAGGCTGTCTAAAAAATCCTCTAAAATCTTCAACTCCATCTCCCATTGAGTGAGAAATTCAACCGATCGCTCCTCTTCTGCTGGTGCAGACATTAATATATTCTCCTTCTCCTCCGTGACAGTCTCATCTTGTTGCCCTTTTGTTGCTACCTCTGCAACAAACATGCTAGCCTCTCCTCGATTGCTTAGCAGGAATATCTCAATTCCTCCAATGACCAGAACCAGGTATGATTTTAAGGATGANAGCCACTCTACTGCATACTCTAATTCAGCATGCTTCTTACTGAACTACTGCTCAACTATCTCTTTTGAAAGACTAACTCTTGTCAGTTCTTCAGCTGGTTCCATTCCATCTTCCTCCAGTTTTTCCTTAGACTGACACATCTCTTCGGGCATGGCTATCTCTTGGAATCCACCTTCTAGTTCTAGGCTGTCTAAAAAATCCTCTAAAATATTCAACTCCATCTCCCATTGAGTGAGAAATTCAACCGATCGCTCCTCTTCTGCTGGTGCATACATCAATATATTCTCCTTCTCCTCTGTGACAGTCTCAACTTGTTGCCCTTTTGTTGCTACCTCTGCAACAAACATGCTAGCCTCTCCTCGACTGCTTAGCAGGAATATCTCAATTCCTCCAATGACCAGAACCAGGTATGATTTTAAGGATGAAAATTTATTTTAAAATGTAGAAACCTTAGCGAATCTTACTAATCCTTCATATGCCAAATATAAAATGTTTGGCGATATTTTTGTAAAGATATTCAAATGTCTAAGGATTTTATATAGTTTGTACAAAATTTTGGTGATTTTTAAGGTAAAATAATTTTATTCTAATGAATTTGGGTGAATCATTTTAAGAATAGAGAATCTGTTTTTGGGAAAAACCATGGAAAATTAGCCCATGAGAAAAATTTAGCCCATAAAATCATGGTCCAAAACACCCTTATGATCCTCTTCCTCGACGGTGGAATTATTTAACTTCTCATCGTCTTCATTCATGTGGCTTGCAGTTCCACATGAATATTCATTTGGTTGAGGCCTTTCTTCCGCCTTCTCCCCATATGTCAATGTCCCTTGCTGACATGAACTCTCAACTGAGCTCATTTATTCTCCCTTGACCACCTGAAAATTGGGATGTCTCCTTTTCCCTCCTGGTAGTTTATGACATAAATTGATCCCTTCTCATTTCCCATATGGAAATCTACTAGACCTCCTCTAGATCTCTCTCCCTCGTCACTGATATTTTCAGCATGTCTCAAACACCTTTTTAACACATGTTTCTTCCTTATAGAAAACAACTTCTGAATAGGCCACCTGACTGTCCTTTTCAAAGGCCACTCGTATCTCCAATGCACCTTTGCCTCCTGCTGCATCTTCAATTATAGCTTCTCCATCTCTGCTTGGATTTCACTGAGCTCCTTGTCCATTTCTAATTTAATTTTCTACGAGCAACCTTCTCTTCAACCACAGTTATGGTCTTCAACAAACATCTTTCTCACCTGCAACCCACCTGGCAGTTTACTATCCACTGCACACCTTGCAACAATCTCTACAGAGCATCGCACTCTGTCTCCTTGCCTAAAAAAATCAATTATGTGGCTATGGTACCACTCTAGCGTAGCCTTCCTCCCCCCCTTTTCTCTCCTCAGGTGTTGCAAGACCTCCCAGTCTAGGATCATTCAGTCTTCTGATTCAGATTGACTCTTTGGTTCCCTACTGTAACCTAACGCAATTTCTCATAGGTCCCTCTTTCTCCAAAGTCCAGGTTCTATCAATCCTCATGGATCCCTTCCTAGATTCTTTGAATAAAGTTGACGGTGACACTACTTATTTTTTCTAGGCCCCTTTGATCATATGACCTCAGGCTATGTACTGGGGCTAAACCATAAAAGTTGCTTTGACTTCGGGGCTTCGACCTTTCCGCAATAGCTAACTCCTATGTCCCCGAAATCAGAATCGGAAAACACAAATGATGCTAATATCAACGGTCCTCATTACTCCTTTAGATCAATGATTGTGATCTATTCAGACTCTAGCCTTTGAGAGTCTTCCACTTGTTCTTCGTCGATTTATTCTGGAGCACCACTTCTTTGAATTGGGTGGATCTCCTCTATGTGTCCCTTCCATATCCAATGGTCTGGATTCACTCCGCCCTTCATGACTTCACGAATATTTCTATTTTCCCTTGGAAAATCTTCCAGAGCTCTAACTCTCGGATCTCCTAATATTTCACCACCTATCCTTCCCCGACGATGGGAGACTTTGCTTGCCTTTAGGACTTCAGAAAGTCCTTACTCCTTGTGCACACTTAGCACTTTTCTCATTGTCTGAGACTTGGAATTCTCTCGGGATTTTTCTACACTCCTTGCAAGAATCCTGCACGTGGCTTCGCTAGCCCTTGTGAGTTTTTTCTCAGCTCAAACCAAAGAAGGTTCTCGTTTCTCTTGCGTCCTTCTAAGGATCTTCTAGTGCCCTCCTAGAAACTTTATGCTCTTTCGCCTGAGATTGTGATATGAAATCAATTTGTCTTTGGCACACTCCTTGTGCTCAATCAAACCTTCATACGACTTCTCTCAACACTTATTCAAGTGCTGGCCTAGAGCACTCCTTGTGCAGGTCTTCGTTCAGTATTCCTGAATTATTTCAGGTTTCCCAAGGAAAATCCTTTTCCCCTTCTCAATGAACACTTTCAAATCTTTTCTCCCCCAGAGTGTTCAACAAATCTAGGAATTTCTTAAGTCCTCAATACTCCATAATGTATTGGTTTTGTGAACGCTCACACCTACTCAATGCCCTCCTATAAGAACTCCACATAATATTCAGTAATTATATTATACGCTTCCTCCTATGTAGACTTTTCCCCCAAGGTATTCAACAAACTTGAATTTCTCCCTTGAATTTGTGAATTATTCTGGTGTTCCCTCCTGGCACATTCTCCTTTGACTCGATTTAGTTCAGAAACACACTCCTTGCATTGACTCATAGAGTTCAACCCTTTGTCGTGCACTCCTTGCACTTAGCCTAAAGAACCAGAACTAATTCAACAAACCTACATATAGAGGATTATGTATCTATCCCTACAGATGAATCCTAACATACACATATATAGCATAAACAAACATAACTGACATTCATAAGGGAAACATCCATTACACAAGAAATTACCAACAATGGAATCTGTTCTTTTCTATTAATGACAGGATGTCGATTACAATGTATGAGTCCAGAATCAACTGAGTATTGGCTCTCAAAAACCTCTCCTTTTGGATTACAATGGTTTTCAATTGATTTCCAAAAGCCTCTACTGGGCATATAATATAAACATTTATACAAGAGGGGCTCGAAGAGCTTCCCTTCAAGCTATACTAGTGGTGCCTAATCACCATTTAAACACCTGAATAATGAGGAAGATTACAATAAGTGGAAATCTGATCTTAATCAGATACAGATCCATCCTACTTTCAACCACTTAAGGAAACCTCATCTACAACTTGTGCGAAAGCACAACTTGGCTCTTCCAACCTGACGACATTAATTTCCTTAATTACAATTTAAACTTGAAAGGAAAAATGAGAGTATGACGCCTCTCCCTTCCTTGAATGCATACCAACGTACTAAACAGTTGGCATGTGCTGATGTGGATCGATGCTCCTGCATTAGAAGCTCGGATCACCACCCTATCTCTTTGTGGCTAAAATCAAACAATGATTCCCCTCCTACTCCCCTCAATATAAACTAGGTATGGTTGGAAGATGAAGATTTTAATAAAATAATTTTCTCAAGCTGGGAAAGGTTGAGCTCACCTAAGCTAGAACCTTTAATGGTCCAATTTGAATCCATTCTGAAAAAAATTAAAATGGTCATTAAAAAATGGATCTCGATGTGGAAATCAAGAAAGAAAAAATAAGTCTTGGAGATTGAAAGCAACCTCTCAAGTCTACTCTCTAATGAGTATGGAGATCCCCTTATCTTGGCTCAACTGGAGGAGATCAAAATTCTAGAGAAGAGGAGAAATGAATGGTTGAAAAAATATGAACAACAATGGCGACAGAAAGGTTGAGCTCTTTGGTTGGAAGTCGAAGATAATAATACAAAAAAATTTCATCACTTTTCCAACCATAGGAGGAACCTCAACAAATATGGGAAATTGAAAATGAGGAAGGGGTTATGGTCAAATCCTTTCAAGAAAAATATGAGGTAGGTTCTCGTTACTTTGAAAATATTTTTAAGGTTTTGGTGGGCTATACAATCTAGGATATTTTGGAGGTACTAACTAAGTTTCAACCTATCTTCATAAAGGAAATGAATATATCCTTAGAATAATAAGTTTTAGAAGAGGAGTTGTGTTTTTCCCTCTCCTCAATGGAGAAGGGAAAACACCAGGGACCGGATGGGTTTATGGTGGAATTCTTCAAGTCCTTCTATGACCTGTTGAAATATGAACTCCTCATAATGGTTAGGGAATCCTAGAGAGAAGGAAATATTTATGGGCATCTAAACTCAACATTTCTTTGTCTCATCCCTAAAAAGAAAAATGCAGAAAATTTTGAGGACTTTTGTCCCATCTCCTACTTTAATGTAGTGTATAATTTGATCTAGAAAATCATTTCCAGAAGATTAAGACCTAATATGTTAAGTAAAGTTATTGGATAAGAACAATTTGGTTTTTTGCGGGATAGGTAGATTCATGATCCAGTGGAAATCTCCCAAGAGGTCCTCCATTCGGTCAAAAAGAAAAACCTCAAAGCAATCGTTTTAAAATTGGATCTATTGAAATATTATGATAGAGTAAACTGGACCTTATCAAGACAGGTTCTCATTCAAATGGGTTTGAATCCTCCCTCGGTGAATTGGATTTTAGGATGTCTCCAGAGCACGTCCTTTGCAGTCCTAATTAATGGATCTCATTCATAATTTTTGGAAGCTTCAAGAGAACTGTGATAGGGCTTCTCCATGTTCCTTTTCCTTTCTTAATTATAGTTGAAGCCTTAAGAAGAATGTTGAAGGAAGTCGTTTCCTATGGTTTGTTGAGAGGAATCAAGGTTTCAGAGTCATAGACAATTACACACCTATTGTTTGTAGATGATGTTCTCTATAGTAGGTATGGATCAAGTAATGTTTCCACTCTCAAAATAATTCTTGATTCTTATTGCATGGATATGGGATGGTGATCAATATAGAGAAGTCTTGCATTTTTAATAACAACTAATGTGAAGCCGAAGATAATTCCCTTCTTAATATCCTCCTAGTTCAAAAGAAAAACTTGGATGAAGGGGTAAAATAATTGGGCTTCTTTCTCAAACATGATCGGTATAGGAATGCAAAATGGGATTGGCTTATACAAAAAATAGAATCCATGATTTCTATTTGGTTTTTTAGGACGTTATTTAGAGGCGGTCCACTTGTTCTCCTTAAATCAGTATTGGAAAATTTCCAATATACTGGAATTCCATAACAATTTTTCCTAAAGGGTTCCTAGAGAAAATCATAAGGTTGAGCTATAGATATCTTTGGGAAGGAAATAATCCTTCTGGGGGAATCCATTTATTTAAATGGCCCACAATAATTTTTCCAAAGGAGCTCAGGGGTTGGGGGGACTTAAGGGTGTTCATCTCTTCACCCAGGTGCTAGCAGATAAGAACCTATGGCATATAAAACAAGGGAATTCTCTCTAGTTCAAGGTCATGAAATCTAAATATTTTTCTAACCTATTCATTAAATAATGCTTCTGGACCTCGGTAAAGTCTTATAAGGGATCTATTGTATGGAAGGATCTACTGGAAGCTTTTCCTCTAGTTGGAAAATGGATAGTATGGAAAATATGCAATGGATAAAGCATGATGGCTGGGGAGGACCCTTGGACGGGATATGGGAACAATTACGGGTTTCCAAACCCACTCATCCCATTCCCAAGAAACCAAAAAATCATCCTTCTTCATGATGTTCATTCGGGAGACCCTCAACCTCGTGGGCATGCCGGATGGACATATGTCACAACTCTCATATGTCCTTTAGACTTGCATGAGGAATGAGATTCTTTCATCTCATAGTTGTGTGAAAACCACATAATCCTGGATGAAGAGTCTGATGACTCTCTATGTTGATCTCTCAACTAGAAGGATGGCTCCTTTACAACAAAACTAGGCTATAAATCCTAGCAGAAAGAAATACTAAGGGTTCAACATGAAAGGTGGTGGAAATCACTTTGGAAATGTAAATTCCCTCTAAGGTGAAAAATAAATCTTTGTCTAGCCCTGAATAACAAACTATTGACCTAGGACAACGGGTTACAAAAGGGTTAGTGCAGCCCAAACAAATGTGTTCTATGCAAGTCTAATGAAGAATCAGACTCTCATCTCTTTATTTATTGTCCTTATGCAGGTTAGATCACAAAGACTATTAAGGACATGATGAATGCAATAGATGATTGGAATAAGGACAATATTGAAGAATGTTTCAAGTCATTGGTCCTAAACAGATCCATTCATCTCTATGCAGGCATGCCAAGTTTGATGATCTCTAACGTTTGGTGGGCACACAATTCAACTATTTTTAAAGACAATTGGGTGTCTCTTGATGTTATTGTGGCCATAACTCTCATCCAAGAAGCAGAATTCAAAGTAGATCCAAAAGGTCAAAAGCTACACATTCCAATCCTACCTTCTCTCTAATATGGAATTCCTTAGGGTTACTTTGACAAAGCTAGTCAGGGTCATCCATCTTCATGTGGAGTCGGAGTTGTCTTATTTATAAATCAGAATCACTATATTTATATCATATATGCTCCAGGGAGTGGATCAAACAACAAAACTGATCTTGTCGCTCTCTGAACCCTTCTCAAGACAAAAAAAAAAGAAGGACATCAGGAAGCTCTAGGTATTGGGCGAATCCAAATTTGTCATTGACTGGGCTCAAGGAAAATTAAAAATTCAAAAAACTAATTTGGCCATTGTTATGAGAGAGATTCGTCTTACCTTCCAGTCCTTTGAATGGTTGTGTTTTCACCATATCCTGAGAGAACTCAATGTAAAGGAAGATAAGATTTCTAAACAAGAATTGTTATTGCAAAGAGGTGTTTTTGGGTACTATGAGTACTTTGATGGAATTGAAACTAAAGATATGGAATTTTTTATGTAATTGAGTGTTGGTTATGAACATGCAGAAGAAGTCAATACTATTTTATTTATTTTTTTGAAAAAGTTGTGTAAGATAGTTTAAGACAGTAATGCTTTTGGAAAGGTTTATGAAACACAACACTTACGCTGGGAGAAGGTATATGTAGTAATATTGCATAGTTTGTTTTGAGCAGTTGTAACATGTATATTCTATGAATATAAAAGATCTTTTTCTTTGGAAAAAAAATTCTCTATCCTTTGGGAGTGTAAAATAAATCTTTGTACTTGTATGAATGTCGATATTTCTTAGTAATGACTTATTTTGTAACAATATTTTATGAATTGCATGTAAAAAGGATTTGTTTGTGTCAAATATAGTCAATGATTTATTTCATAAATCTTCTATATCTACAAGAAAATAATTGCAACGTGGTGATTAATATTGATATGTGTACAATGCAAAATTATTAAGTAAATTTAATACAAATATGGTACGCAAATTTTTTTTCCGAGTAAGAAAAAAAATGTATTCATAAAGGAGAATACACATACTCCGGCCCAAAACAAGGTTTCTCCATACTTAAAATTTCTAGATGTAACCATTCCTTTCATCCCTACTAGTCTATTGTTTCTTTCCTTTAAACCTTCCAGTTCCTTAACATCCATCTCTAACACAAATTACACCCACATGAAACATGTACAAACAATAGCATGTTATGTTCAAAGTATGAAAAATGAAAAATGACAAAAAAGAGCCAAGCTACAACAAAAATGACCTTTCCTCACAACAACAACCTGCAAAGAACTCCTGATAAATAAATGCCCCTTCATCCAATAGAAGATATTCTTTAGATGGATCGTCTTCTACAAAATTTAATTCTCTATATACATGGGTGCATGAGAACCATTCAAAACCAACAATATGTTCCCAGATCTATCACATAATAGGATGAAGATGCAGCACCTAGAGTCTTACCTTTTTGTTTACCCAGTCCACTAAATATGGTACGTAATTTGCAAACAAAACATTATCATTTACACATTATTCATATGTTTTCCATAAGTTACTAATTTCTATAACAAATACAATTATCATCATCATTATTCTATAAAAAATATTGAAATAAAGTTATGTCGATATACTAAATATTGAAATACTAGATATATTATTCAAAAATAACAAAAATTATAAAAATAATAGTAAAATTACAATTGTTACTCATCATCAAGGAAAGTTGTTTCAAATAAATTTAACCGCTATCTCATATTTGGATGAGGCCCCAAATGATTTAGAAAAGAATACAATTTTCCTTTAATATTTCTATTTATTTCATATGACCATCAAATGTCCAACATGATGGAAATTTGAAGCAATTGACAATGTTATTGCCTTCTGAATGGTATTGACATTTATCTATAGAAAATATGTTTTATTTTTTATATCTATGTCCATATTGGATAACATCATCTATTTTTTTCTTATAAATGTGTAGTACTCCTACTGGGCCTCTGAATTGACACTTTTGATCACTTTTTGTTATGCCTCTTACCTTTAAAACCATCATTTTGAACTGAATTATAATGTCTTGTATCACTTTATGCTCATCATATACAATATATACATACCAAAGGGGAATCTAAGGTATATTTGTCAAATATTACATTTATTTGACTTTTTGGTAGACACTTAAGTGCGAATTTTCGTATTACTAATCAATTTCTATAGTTAAATCATGTAATAGTCAAAATAATGTAGGGGATCTACAAATCATCAAGAGGATGTGAAATATCCAACAATAGATTTGATGATTGAGATGATCGCGCTAGAATTAAAGAGAAACCACCACATGAAACATTATCTAGATGTTCTGAGGATGGTTAGGTGTTCATCAAATTGGTTTGACAACACACATGGTGAGTAGGAGATCATAGTTAGTATTCAAAGTCAATGTGACACCACACCTGAATTTTTTGGCATTCCAAGCATAAAATTGGGTAGAGAACACAATAAGGGGTTTCTTATTGTCTTTCCTAAATCCCTAAATTCCTAAATATGAGATTCAGGGGGTGCAATCCAAGCAAATAATTTCTTGATTTCCTCTATTTATTATCTATTTTAAACTAAAATTTGAAGTGCCACCAAATATAATGCACTTGTAATTGTAAAATTATATACAAGAAATGGTTTATGGTATTAGAACATCATCGAATTATCCTATGGGAATGAGTGAATTGCTATAAAATGTTTTGATAGATATTTAATAAGAAATGGTGTTCCCTTCCATTCATGTATCAAAGGAATTTTGATTTAATGTTGAGATTTTAATATGGTGAATTCTCAGTATCGTTTCCACATCCAGGAGTCCCCCCTGCATGTTGGTAACTGTTGATTTCTTACTTAGATCAATTTTTCATTTGTTAACTAGTTCAAGTTGTGATTTCTTTCATTATCTATTGTGTGATATTTTAATTTCATAATATGTTTAATGAATGAATTGTTGCGGGAATTACATGGGTATCTATGGATGAATTAGTGTTGAATATATCACTTGGTTAAACAATCACAAAACTATTTGATTTGATATTGAATAAATAACTGTGATATGCTGAGATAAATTAATGATCCAATAGACACTAGTTGCAGGTCATTAGAAATATCCATGTAGTATTTTTTAAGTCTATTTTGAGTTAATTTTCAGATAGTTAGAGGTTATTCATAAGTAAAGTTTTCATTTTGAAAATTGAAGGAATCTAAAACCTACACATACAGTGTAACCACTTCATCATTTTACGATCTTGGATTTATAATTTAATGCTCATAATTTAAGTAATTGAATTGATTGACATTTTGGGCGCAATTGTGAGGGAAGTGTTAAAATGAAATTTTAGTATTTATTTTTAGTATCATTTTAGACACATATAGGAATGAATGCACATGAAGGGAGATGGTAAGACATAAATACGACTTTACTATAAATTTTAATGGTATAATATCCTAACGTGTTTACTATAAGCAGATATGTAGTGAGTCTCTCTTCACCAATTTAAATAATGATAAGTAGAATGGATGTATAGACATAAAAATCATAGAGGCATATTTACACCAACCACCAGTTCACCCACCACTCCATCATATCCAACATGTGGTGTTGTAAGAGCCACCCCATTAAATATTCCATCTGTAGGTAGAATTGTAAGAAGAGGTCGACCAAGCAGAAGTATTACCTCAAGATCAAAAGGAAAAGAGAAAGTAGGAGAATGAAGTTCCAAAGATAGCTTGGAAGCATATCAAGAAGTTGTAATAATATCCTCTAAATAAGAACCTTATGATTCATCAGAATAATCTATACATTTTAGGCAAGTCAATATGTCTAGAGTAAATGGAGAAGGAGAAATAGAGGAAGAAATACAAGAAAGACAAGAAGGCATAGGAACATCAATTTTCGAAAATGAGTTTGGATTCCCTATATTGGATCCAAAATAGTGGTACAAATGAAAAATAGACCACCACCATCATTTCCCAACTTCCATGGTATGGTAATTGAAGGCCCATAAACTTTTCTTTTCGAATTTGATGTCTTATGTCATAGCTATGATTACTCTTCTAATGCTCAAAAACTTAAGTTGTTTCCAACCACTTTGAAAGATGTAACTTTGTGTTGGTTTATGGGTTTGTTTATATTGTACTAATATAGGTTTGAGAGAAGAAATGTTTAAAATGACACAAAAAGAGGAATAAATCCTAGAATGTTACTTATAAAGATTTAATTATATTGTTAAAATAGCTAGGCAAAATCATTTAGATCTAGATACCCATAAATTCATTTTGCTTCATGGAATCATAGGTGAATGGATAGATGTACTTAACCTCATGGGAAAATGATATGTCTCTCATTTAGGATATGAAGAAACATGTGATTTATGAAAACATTTTTCTCGAGGAAAGTCCAAATATAGTAAGGGACCTAGAGATACTATCTCTAGAGTTAACAGAACAACAATCGGTGGGGTAAGTAGAGCTGAAATTGGAAATTTATTGGAGAATTTTAAAACTAATATTCTTAGTACTTTTAGTTCTCAATTGGATACTTTGAAAATTAAGAAAAATAAAGAGGAAGAGAATGCTTCTCTGTCAATATTTTTTCAAATATATAGGAAGAAACGTCCTTTGAAGGAATTTCCTTTGGATACTATTGTTGTTTGCGTTATTTGTGTAGAAAATCATGAAACAAAAAAATTTCCCTCACTACTAAAACTACAGGTAGTGTACCAAGGAGACAAAGAAACTACAAAACAACTTTTTTTTGTTGCACCCAAAAAAAATTGGCAACCACAAGCATCTAATATTTCTCATGACCCTACACAACAATTTAATTCTTTTATTCAAATCAGAAATATCCCGAACCAAATTTGATTCCTCCTTGGAAAGCATGGCCACCACAAGAAGTTCAAAACCAACCTTGGAAACAAGGATGGTGAGGTCCTAACTAT
>JZKD02S1241699.1:0-12325 GCA_000966675.3 Picea glauca
TTTATGGTTGCATCTATGATACATTTATGTTATATTATTGAATATCTGCAATATCTCTGTGCATTTCTTTATTATATCTCCGCTCTCATTTCGTGCCGAAAATAATCCGGATCAAGACATTACATTCTTGGGAAGGAGACAGTCATCCACACTGATAATAAGCCACTGCAGTTCATGCAGACACAAGAAAAGTTGCAGAATGACCGCCATCAAAAGTGGTCCACATAATTGCAACAATTCCACCTCAACATCAAGTATAAAATAGGAAGCACCAACCACGTCGTTGATTTCCTCAACAGACTACCAATCGCGACACTCACCACGGTGCTAGACTCTTGTGGCCATGAGACCTCTGGATGGCCCCAAATCTATGAGACAGACTCAGACTTCGCCACCACCTACCAAATGTTGGGTGAAAATGTAGTGGTCGATAATTTCCATCTTCGGTATGGGTTGTTGTGTCTTCTGGGCCATATCTGCATTCCATCAAGCGAACGAGCGAAGATGATATGGGAAGCCCACTACATTCAGGTGGCAGGAGATTTCGATGTAGAAAAGACAATGGCAATGCTACATAAACATTTCTACAGGCCGAAACTTTGACAGGAGGTTAACAAGTATATAAGGCCTTGCACTGCCTACGCTATTGCCAAACTAAGCACTAAGAAACAGGGCCTATACACTCCTCTTCCCACTCCTGACAGGCCATGGGAATCCATCTCAATGAACTACATGTTGGGCCTCCCTTCCACCAAGCGGGGAAATGACTGTGTTTTTGTGGTTGTTGATCGCTTTTCTAAGATGGCGACTCTGGTTGCCTACAAGAAGAGCATCATAGCAAAGGTCACTGCCAAGATATTCTTTGAATGAGTCTGGGTCCATTTTGGAATACCATAAACCATTGTCTCATATCAGGACAATTGATTTCTCAGCACATTCTGGTCGAGCCTATGGTCACTGTTGGAGACCAAGCTCACCAAATCCATGACCTTACACCCCCAAACAGATGGCCTAACCGAGGTCGTAAATCGAATGATTGTGCATATCCTGGACATGTATAATTCCAAGATTCCTCTCACATGGGATGAGAGTCTTCCCTATGTCTATCATAGCTACAACCGAGCCTTGCATAGCTCAACCGACCACAACCCCTTTCAGGTGGGGTTGGGATTCTAGCCATTGGGTCCCATAGATGTTGCACTTACCCTTGCAATCCCCTTGGCCGAATCATCTCCTGATCCAACTGAAGCTGACAAAGCCACCCGATTCATTGAGCGGATCCAACACATCTGCTAACAGGTTCAGGATATCCTACAAAAGTCCAATGACAAGTACAAGAAACACCATGATCAACATCGGGTGCCACATAAGTTTTAAGTGGGCGACAAAGTTTGGTTGCACTTGCAGAAATAATTCCTTACAAGACCCCATCGAAATCTTTGCTCACTTAGTTATGGGCCATACACCATCACAAAGGCTATGGGGGATAATTATTTTGAGCTCAACATTCCTCCTTTCCTTGGCTTGCACCCAGTGCTCAACGTGGATCTCCTTCGGCCTTATTTCCCACCATTATTGGACACCTCAGAAGTAGTAGAACAATTGACACCAATAGATCTCAACCCTGAATGCATACAATAGGCATCCAATGATCATATTGTGGACAAATGGATCAAGGGCACTTGACAGGAAAGGATCCAGATTTATTGAGTCATGAAAGCAGGGCAACTCCTGCACCAAGGCAAGTGGCTCATCTGGGGCCAAATTCAGCAGAAATTTCCTCATCTAATGGGGGAACTCAATGCAATGGAGACCATTGCTTCCTAAGGAGGGAGGATTGATCCAAGTGGATATCTGTGGCCACCCACCTATTCCTCTGGATCGAAAAACAACTTTCCACCTTGGCATTTGTTCGGGTTCCAAACTTTTGGGGTTGTTTTGAGGCCCTAAACGATGTTTTTTTGGATTTGGGGCGCAAGTAGCTACCTGAGGGATTGACTTGGGTCAGTCAAAAATTGTTCTTCTCGGTTAGACCTTTCCAACGGGATATAATGCGCCTAAAACTGAGATCGTATACAAAATTTACGACCTCGGGAAGTTGATGTACTAACTTACCCAAAAGGGGCACATGAATTTTGGTGCTTCATCTCCTAAGGTTAGGTTTTTGGATGTCTAGGGTTTTGACATTCTTGCTTATTGTAAAATGCCTTCAAAGCCTCATTGTAACCATCTTATTGTGAATGAGTGCAACCGTCACATCTTTTCTTAGAGATAAGCCACCACCATTCCAACAAGCTTGTTTTCCGCTACATTTTACAGTTTCAACTTATTTCCTTATTGAATAGAAAACTAGTTTTACCGTATCTTTGTTATTCTATGTTAAGCATATATTAATAATATGTAGTAATTTTGTTCTTCTCATAAAATCCAAATCAATTTCGCTCTGTTTATCCTTGCTGGCCGCTTCCTCACAGTTATGAGGGTAACCATGTCCAATCGTATTCGGGCTGCTATCTAGTTCCTGTGTATGTTTTTTGGATTGCCTTTTGGTCACTTTGTATTTTCTAGAGTCACATTCGTGGGTTTATTCATTGGTCGTGGGCCTATTTTCATGGTCTTGGCATCAACGTATCTCATAAGTCAGTCTTAGAGTTTCCATTATGCCAATATATATGCTTTATGGTTGATTGGGTGAGATAGGTTATGCCTCGGGTTTGCATTCCCACTAGAATTGTCATCAAATGAAATGGACATAGGTTATGTATTTGTGTGTTCTAGGTACTTGTTACTATCCAGTGGGAATTCTCTTCCCCTCTGCGTCATTTTCCTACCCTACTTGTCATTGAAATATTGTGCCATTTCACAGACCGAGAGTTATAAGGAACCCTGTGCTTGTATCAAAGGGTCTATGCCTATTGGTTGATATGTTTGGAGGACCTCCAATCTCTCAGTGCTATTTATGACTGAGCAAACTCTTAATTTCTTCTTTGTGTTCATTTTTACAGAGCCCAATTTTTTTAAAAATCCCTAACTGTCTTACTCAAATCAACATCTTTTTTATTGTCAAATATTGGTTGTAAAATGGAGTGGTTATGACAGTTGCGTTAAATACCTAGCTTATTTTATTTGATTAAATTGGTTGATTGGGAATCAATGATAATGTGCAGTCAATGGTTGTCTCTTCTTGTTATGCTTTCGATCACTGTATTCTTACAACATGGTGTAAATTGCAAGTCGGTGACTGCTGTGTGTTTCACTAGTCCCGATTGGGATCATGGCAGATTGTGGAAATTGATGACCGTGATTTTGTTGTTTCACTATGTATCTATTATGGAGGCATAGTGCATGCTTTATTTAATTGCATCATCAATGATGAATCTCGGGTTTTATATTATGGTTTCATTCCAAAGTTTTATTGTTTAATATAATGAAAAAGGCATGAAATCGAGCAATTTTTAAAATTCTGTTCAATTTGGAAAAAGGACTTGTGTATATGTTTTATTTGGGCGATTGCGAATTTATGGAAAATTTTGATATTTTATTATGGATAGAGATGGGGAAATGTTTCTGTGTGTTTCTTTTGATTTTGTTGAAAGAAAAGGAATTAGAGACCAAGTCTTCTCTTAACAGGACTGTTGAAAGTCATAGTGATTATGAGTATGATTACAAACCATGTTAATTGAGAAGTTTTGAGGAAACTGAATGTGGAACAATGAGCAGTTTTGACACACAGTAATTATTAAAATTGGTATTGGTATGTTTTGTATTGAACACAGAGTTGGGTTTATGGATTACTTGATTTGTTTTATGAACAGTATTCATTTTTTCCCTACCATTCTCTCACTTTTTCGCACATTACAAGTCCCCTCGCCTTCCCATATTCACTATCCACTCCCTGTTCTTAAAATTAAATTATAGTTAAGTGAAACTCTATATTATAATAGTTAAAGGATGGCACATGGATGAGTACAATGATATTTGTTTTGATTTACAATACAATTGATTGTTTGATGATTTGATTGAGCAATAATCATTTTACCACTTTTTGCTCAATACAATCCCTCACATATACCATAACCCTTATTCACCCCCTTCTCATTGACAAGTATTAAACGATTTTTATGGATTGGATTGCATGAGTCTGATGTGTTGCTGAGCCAAAATTTGTCTCATATTTAAAGAGATGTCATGTATGGTTGTCGAAGAAACTAGTTGTTAATCAATAATGCATACAAGAATGAGATTTTTCAATAGAGGTGGCGATGGCCGAGGTAAGAGAGGAAGAGGAAATTGGAACAGGGGCCCTAGAAGGCCAAGGTTTTCTATACATTTTGATGCAGACTCACAAGAGTTGAGCCAACTATTCCAAGCTAGATTTTTTAACTGGATTGGACAAGGAGTGGTCCAACATAGGCCAGAAAAGCCTCCCTTCCAAGCCCCATATGCCCCTGGTATCCCAGTTCCCCCTTATGTCTCATTACAACCTGAAGTCCCTAAAAATGATGAATGGCAAGAGATTGTCCACTTGGCAGTCTCCCAACATCGTGGCTAGCCTAACTTGTCTCTACCTTCTCCTCCACCTGTTAATCAAATTGTCTAAGTTTCCCCTGTCCACTCACCAATACAATATTCCCATTGAAAGAAAATTTTAAAAACCAAGGCCGAACATGCTCCTGATAAAGGAAAAGTCGTTTCTTCCCCCTCCTCTCCCTCAAATGACCCTACCAAATTGGTGTCCTCCCACATGCATTTGAGAGATGATTTCTCTCATGTTATCAGTGAGATTAGGCCTAAAGGCTCCACACAGCCTAAGGAAAATTCAGAGAAATCAAAGGGTGATAACAACAACAAGGGGAAGATTTCCTCCCAGAGTGGAAAATATGGGTTTTAAGTGTTTTTATTTATTGATTGTTGAGAACAATTGACTTCCGAAATTTTGGACAACACACTAGATTTTTGGATATATGGATATTATATTTTTGGATATGGTTTCAATTATCATTGATATAAATTGTCAAATTATGAGAGTGATGATGGGAGCCACAAGGAGGGATGCGTTTGATTTATTAACTAGTTGTGTTATGCTTGTTAAAGAACTAAAGGGAGTCACAAGGGGTCCCACCTACTAGTTATTATTTATTAAAGACCCTTATTATTATTTTATTACTTTTCCCCCTTAACTAAAAAGTTGGTTGAGTTTTAGTTAACTTAAATAAAGAGGTATTTTAATTACTTCAACTAATTCTGATTGCTTAAAGGCAAAAGGAAAAGGAGGAGCAAGAGGAGAATAGAAGGAGAAAGCATACTAAGGTCCGTTCTTTGAGTTTTATTGAGATAAGTCAGTTTTCATTCATTCTTTAATTCATTGAAAGAAAAATTCTCTTTTATGATAGCAGGGTCCTGTTGTAGACAACAAGATTTACGGCTGAATTATATCATTCAGACACTTATTTTTCAGAGGTGTTCATCTATCTTTGATAGTCTGTGTAGACTTGTCTATTTTTGAATTAAATTTCATGACTGATAAAGGCTATTATGCAAAGTTGAGTGGGAAGCAATATGTGGCAAGCTGATCTAGCTTTTAAATTTAAGTTTTTTACTATTTTTCAGAAGTCCTTTTATATGGTTTTCATCAGGGACATTTAAGTTTGAATTTGGTCCAAACTTCCTCAGGGAATTTTCTAAAGAGAACGAGTCTTTTGATAAATTGGAATGGAATAAATGATTTCTTTATGTCCCATATATGGTGATTATTGACTTGGTGTTTTTACTTCTGTCTCTACATTTATTTCTGCATATGTTATATTCATAAAATTACATAAATATTGAAATTTTCAGCAAACTTTCATTTATAAAAAAATCGTCCTATGCACTTGTAACCAATACTTGTGAATTAGGAAACAAATTTTGATGGCTATAAACATAGGGTGATATTCCCGTGTATCTTTCCTTATCCAAGTAAGATCTGAAAATGCTCGAGCAAGATCATTTCATATCGTTTCCTCAAAAGTATGCTTGTGACCTTCTTCATTGATTTCACATGGATGATTCTATTCCAACCCCTTCTCCATTCAAGTCTAGATTCAAACTTGTTTCCACTTTTACTTCTCCTGAATTTGATGCCACCTTGTACCATAATTTAGTTGGTATCCTCTTATATTTCACTCATACACATCCTAATATTTCCTTTGTTGTTGGTATTGTTACCTGGTATATGCAAACACCCCATGAAAGCCATTGGAAATAAGATAAAAGGATACTTCGGTATGTCTGGGGTACAATTTATTTATGGATACATTACAATTAAGGGAGGACCCCCTTGTTGGTTGGTTTCAGATTTAGACTGGGCTGATGACCTAGATGATCAAAAGTCTATTGTAGGTTTTGTTTTCATCCTTATTTTAGGACTTTTCACTTGGTCTTGTATGAAACAACATGCTATTTCTCTTTATTTAGCAGAAGAAAAGTACCAAGCACTAGTTAATGCAAGTCAAGAATCCTTATGGATTTGATAGATCCTTTTAGATTTTGGATTCCAATAGAAGCATTTGACCACCCTATGGTGCAAAAATAAAAGTGTCATCAAGCTCTCCAAATATCCAGTTCAACATTAGTGCAACAAACACATCAAGATACACATGGACTTCATAAGAAAACTCACTCATGATCGAGTTATTGAAGTTCTCTTTTTCCTTATCGAAGATGAAGTTGTGGACATATTCACAAAGTCTCTAATAGAAGTGAAATTTTCCAAACTTTAATCTCTGTTAAGAGTTCAGGAAATTGTCATTAAGGGTGGATAATATATAATGCCTCCTTCCTTCTCGTATTATGTCACCTTTTTAAATCCTTCAATCTTATCCCAAGTTTTTCTTAAGGGGGGATGTTAGGATATTTAGAAATTTAGGAGTTAGTTAAGATCAACTTGGTCTAACGTGTCATTAGGTTAAAGTTTGTTTCTTTCGTATGCATTAATTTGTATTTGTAATCCGATCTTCACAATATATTCTTGACGTAGAGTGATCCGACGGATCATATTCTCCTTGATCTCAACAACTACATTGATCCATGGATTACCACCTGATTGGTCCATGATCTCTATTTAAATAACTGGGAGGGTCATTTGTTGATGATCGATTATGAGAAACTCTCTATAATATTTTTTCTTTTTCATTAATAAATTGTCTCAAGTGGTGGCATTGGTGACGCAACCGCACCCTCAGGTACGCTGCACACTCAGGACCTTCTCTTCCCTTGGCTCGAAGAACTGAAATGCTCTTCAACTCCCTTATCGGGGAGTTATCAGTACCCACAGAGTTCCTTTAAATGGAATCCCCTTTTCAAATCGGGAATTCGGACTTCGCGAAGTCGTGAGTCCTATGGTCACGAATTCGGGCCCTTTGAATCTCCGAAACCCGATGTGGGTCCAATGCAATGTTTTTCCACTCCTATCAGGACCTCAGCCGTCGGGAAATCGACACTTACATGCTCGTGATCCACTCCCCTCACGGATCCCCGACTCCCGATATCTCAGTCAACGATGACCTTATCCTACCTTTCGGGACTTTAGCTCTATCGCGATTTCTCTATTCGCGATGTCGAGCAGTTTTGGTTTTACCGACTCCCGATAACCGATGCTCTGCATCCACACGTGGATGTTGACTGTCAACACTCGCACTCCATCGGTGATTCGGAGTTCGCGAGATCGCGAATCCAAAATCTATGAGTACTGGGACTTGTTTTTTCCCGAACCCCGATCTGCGATCATTCGGTGTGGTGCGACACCTGTCCACCACTTTAATCCTGGTGGTTCCCACTCCTGTGAAAAATCGAGAAATCACGTATCGGGATATCACGATTCCCGTTGCACTAGTTCACAGAACTCTCCAAGTCCCGAACCCCGATATGGGTAACACCTGTCTTCCACTGTAACGCTATGACTGTGGGGCCGTCGCGTTTCGGAGTTTCGCGACTCCTCATGCGATGATTTTCTCTTCACCGAGAATCCCGATATGCCGATCCCCAATGCATTTGAGATCTTACTCCTCCACGTCACCACTTCCTCATCGCCCTATCGGGTATCGCGAGATCGCGATTCCTGATGCAATGATTTCTTCACTCCCGGAGTTTACGATGAGTTGAACCCCGACTCCTTTGGACACTCTGGCACGTGTCCTGCCCTAAGATCAACAACTAGGATCTCCTTCAGGTTTTCGAAACCCACAAGATCTCGATTCTCTTGCCTATCAAAATCCCGATAACTCCAATATCCCGATGCCTTCGTAGAACTCCTCCTCTATGCACTAAGGCTTAAACCTGGTGCAACTTTTACTAGATCTGATGGCTGCCGGTCTTTCGCAAATCTTCGCTGCGAATTCTGACCACTGATTTCTTTCCCCCTTGGGGATTTCTTGAAACAAAAATCTCCTGTGCGATCTTTCAATAATTCTGAAGGCCTTTGCTCCTCCTGAGTTTTCTTCAGCTTCTCAATGTTCTTAGAAATAAGACCCCTTTGCTCGCACTCCTTGCGGCAATCCTGTGAATGCTTCAGCTGTTCGAGCTTCCATTGACTATGCACACCCCTGCAATAGTATTCCTCTAAAGATTTCTTCTCAGATTCACGATCGAGACTTCCTCTTTATCCTGCGCACTCCTTGCACGGCTTCAGCAACCCACCTTCACTTCTGGGTGAATAAGAACAAGAGTTAAACTACCTGAGCCTCCATCCATGCACTCCTTGTGGATGGTTTCGACTGCACCCCTTGCAGGAAATCCTTACTAAGATAGAGAAACAATTGAAACTCATTCCATCTCCCCTTCAGACTTCGGTTGAAACATGAAGTCACATGCACAACATCTCAAAGCAAATACATAACAGAAAACAAACATTCATGAGCATATCCACATTAATACACAGAGAACAACACAAACCATGGACTTGAATCAAATCTTCTTCTATTAATTCAAATGTCTATACATGGGTGTTCTTCACACAACTCTCTGCTTGCTCTTCTTGCCTGAATGTTTTTTTTTTAGAATAATACAATGAGGGTGTCTATATCCGGTTTCCCTCTTGAACTCTAAAGCTATCAAATCTAAGATTAAAAATCCTATCTACCAGCATTAACTAAATTAAATGCTGACTATCTACCCAAGGACGAGAGCTATCCACTCAAGGTCCATTACACTTTACAAAGGTGCTTCCTCTTAAATGAGTCATTTAAGATCTGTGCAACAGTTCCAAGGCATTTTCAAAATTTACGCTGGCTTATCCAGCTGTCTCCCACTCCACGTCGGCTCGCTTGATGGTGCTGGCGATGCTCCTGCATCATACTCCCCACCTTGAAAACTTTCATGGGCTTCTATCCATGAGCTCCTGCATGGTCTATCCATGCTTTTGTATCACTGCTTCGCTCTCCCAGCTGGCATCTTCCACTGGCGATTCTTCCACTTGACCAGATACTCAAAGTACTACTTTCGTCTGGTCTTCTTACCCACTCTCTTATCCAGTATGCATTCCATCTGTGGCTTTTCTGCAACTGGCAATTGTTTCATCCACTGGATCACTGGCTGTTCAGTTCCAGTCTCTTTTTCTCCAGCTCTATATGGGTATAAATCTGTGATATTGAATATCGGAGATATTTCGATGCCCTCCGACAACTCAATCTCATAAGCATTTTCTCCGAATTTTCTCAAGACCTTGCATGGCCCGATTTTCTTCATTTTCAGCTTATTGTATGTTCCCCTTGGGAACCTTTCCTTCCTTAAATGTGCCAGAACTAGATCGCCAACTTCAAGCTGAAGTTGTCTCTGATGCTGATCTGCTCTGCGCTTGTACTCCTGATTTGAATCTATCAGTCGCTGCTTCACTCGATCGTGAAGTTCTTTCATTGCCTCAGCAAATTCTTCTGCACTAGCGCTGCTAGTCGCAGCTTGTCCTGAATCCCTCAGTTCAAAAACCCCTCTTGGCTGCATCCCATACACAACCTGAAATGGACTTTCCCTTGTGCTCTGATTCACTGAATCGTTGTATGCGAACTCTACCTGTGGTAATATACTATCCCAACTGCTATGGTGCTCTGTCACCAAGCTTCTCAGCAAGTCTCCTAGACTTCTGTTGACCACTTCTGTTTTTCCATCTATCTAAGGATGATAAGAAGAACTAAACGCCAAGTTAGTCCCCAAATTCTTCCACAGTGTCCTCCAAAAATGCCCTATGAACTTCGTGTCTCTGTCCAAAACTATGCTTTTCGACAATCCATGAAGTCGAATGGCCTCCTTGAAAAACAAATTTGCGATGTGAGTCACATCGCTGGTCTTATGGCATGGGATAAAATGTGCCATTTTAGAAAACCTATCCACTACCACAAAGATTGAATCTACACCTCTTTGTGTTCTCGGCAACCCTAATACAAAATCCATGATGATCGCCTCCCATGGCCTCTCCGGTATGGGCAATGGATGATAGAAACCTGCATTCTGTTTCCTCCCCTTCGAATGTTGGCAAATTTTGCATCTGTCAACAAACCTCTTGACATATGCTCGCATTCCCGGCCAAAAGTAATATTCATTCAACTTTGCGAATGTTTTGTCATGACCAAAATGTCTTGCTAAGCCTCCACTATGTTTCTCCTTTAACAAGTTCTCCCTCATGGAGCAATTTGGAATGCACAATTGATTGCTTCTGAACAACAATCCTTCCTGGATCATATAATCTATCCAAGGGCTTCTGTCTCTGAGAACTGGATTCTCAGCTGCTTCATACGCTTCTGCAAAATCTATATCATCTGCGTACATGTCCCTGAGATTTTCAAAACCCAATGTTTTGACTCGGAACTCCTGCAACAACAAACACTTCCTGCTCAAAGCATCAGCCTCTTTGTTAGCAGTACTTGAAATATGCTTAATTACAAATGTGAAATTCTGCATATACTCTACCCATTTTGCATGTTTCTGATTCAACTTCTTCTGTTGAGTCACAAATTGCAATGCATGATTATCACTGTATAAAACAAATTCTTTCGGGATCAAGTAATGCCTCCACTTTTTCAACGCCTATATGATATTATAGAATTCTTTATCATACGTGGAATACTTCAATTTTGCCTCATCCATCTTCTCGCTGAAATATGCGACCGGTCTGTCTTCCTGACTCAAGACCGCTCCTATGGAAAACCCTCTTGCATCACACTTCACCTGAAATGTCTTCTGAAAATCTGGCAACACCAAAACCGGTTGTTCCGTGATCTTCCGCTTCAACAGATTGAAGCTCTTCTCAGCCTCTTCTATCCAGTGAAAAGACTTATGCCACTTCTTCACTGTGTCCATCATTACTGTGCTAATTCCACCGAAATTTCTGATGAATTTTCGGTAGAAACTAGCTAAACCATGAAAACTCCTCACCTCGAATACATTCCTCGGTGATGGCCAATTCTTAATTACCTCCACTTTATTCGGATCCATCTTCAATTCATTAGCTGAAATAACAAAACCCAAATAAATGAGCTCTGTCTTCATAAATGAGGACTTCTTCATATTGATCAACATATTTTGCTGCTGTAGCTTCTTCATCACTGTAGCCAATGCTTTAGATGTTAAACCTTTGTCTTACTGAAAATCAGTATGTCATCCAGATATACGACGACAAATTTCCCAATGAATTCCTTCAGGACTTCATTCATCAATATCATAAAGGTACTTGGCACATTCGTCAAGCCAAACGACATGACTAGCCATTCATACAGTCCTTCCTTGGTCTTGAAGGCTATCTTCCATTCATCGCCTTCCCTCATGCGAATCTGGTGGTATCCGCTTTTCAAATCTATCTTCGAAAAATATTTTTCCCCACTCGGGCAGTCCATCAGATCATCCATCCTCAGCAATGGAAACCTGTATCTAATGGTTATCTTGTTGATCGCTCTTGAGTCGGTGCACATCCTCCAGCCTCCATCTTTCTTTGGACTGAGTACTGTCGGAAAAGCACATGGGCTCAAGCTCTCTCTGACTAATCCTTTGTCCAACAAATCCTGGACCTGCTTCTTGACCTCTTCATTTTCCCGTGGTATCAATCTGCACGCAGCTTTGTTCGGCAAACTAGCTCCTGGTATGAGGTCAATGTGATGACTCACACTTCTCATTGGTGGCAACGAACGAGGTAGCTCGTCCACTATGATGTCAGCGAACTCTTCCAGTAGTTCCTGAACTTCATTCGGTAGATCATCCACTCTTGTGCTAGTCAGAACAATCCTCGGCTTTCTGACCACAAAGAATTGTGGATCTTCTTTCTTCTCCATCTCTGTAAGAAGTTCCTTCCCACTCATGAGAA
>JZKD02S1241710.1:0-12325 GCA_000966675.3 Picea glauca
CTGAATGAGATCCAACGACTGTGGATCTCTGTCTTCCTTCTCCTCTGCGAACTCCCGTATCTTGAGCTTTGCCTTTGCTGCGCGCGTTTTCTTCAACGCTGTTCCTCCTGAGCTTTCATGTCTGACTCCCCAAGGGATTTTTATCCTTCTTATCCTAACATATTCACTGTTGTAGTTGTCATCAATGACAAGCATACACTACTTGGTAAACATTTACCAACACCCTTACCCACCTAAAAGCATTCCTAAAAAAACTCCTTGGCGTCCCTTTATTCCCTTACACTCCCTTAATGACTGATGCCTTTCTTAAAGCCTAGTTGAGTTTAAAATTAGAAATTTCTCTAGACTAGATTCCCTACTATGTTCCACATTCTTTTTGTATTATAGTTTCCCCTTTTTGGTCTAATTTCTAAATTAACAGGTTTTGTACTTAGCCAACAATTAATCTTTTAAATAATTTAATCCTTCAAAAAAAATTCTTTTTAATTTAATTTTCACCCCCATTTTCTTCAGCCCCCCTTTATTACTTGATTAATTAAATTTTAGTTCTCAATACCTATTTAGACATAGGCTTTAATTTCTTTAGGCTCAACATAAATTGTGTTTAAGAGAATTTTATAATTATTAATATTTACTCATGCAATCATTCATTTTAAGGCTAACCAAGTCCTAAGGAGGCATAGTTTTCTAGGTACTAGGTTCATTAACTCACCAGTGTTAAAATCACAATGTGCTCTTCAAGACTCACTACGTTCTCCAAGGGTGCCACTCGTCTATATTCATTTTTCATTTATGCGACGTGCCCTTCAAGATGCACTATGTGTTCCAAGGGTGCCACTCGCCTTTTCACTGATTTTGGTAGATGCAAAACCCTTGGAGTCAATACTCCATTAGGTGACCTTGTGGGAGACTAAGGGCCTTTAAGGAATAAGTACCCTTCCTTATTGTGCACCCCTTAGAATCATTGTGAGTGACTTTCACAATCTTCCCTCACGACATCATGGATCTCTCTAACTAGGTAATCGTTAACCTACAATTTGAGCCATGACAATATCTCCCTCAATATCTCTAGTTGTCGTGCACGACCACTTTACTTGAAATGTGAGTCTGGTTAGAAAGCTATCGTCAACCTGCATCCATCAACAAAACATGTCAGCGATAAAAAAACAACATCATAATATACCAATCATATGTCACATATGCAATATCAAAAACACTCAAACCATAACAGTCCACTCCCTAACTCGATGCAGATTCCAAGGAGGTCCATTGATGCCATCGACATCCTCAATCAGTCCAGAGTCTTGCACACTCAGGAAAAACCAGTTAATAACACATGTCGATATAAATATAATAAAACAACATATCATCATATCCATAATCGAAACAGTAAATCATATAATGAACTGGATCACTTGCACAGAAGTGTCCTCAAAGAATACGTCCAATCAGGTGTGAGCAAGAGCGATATGTTACACTTACACACTCTTGACCAACCATATCTTATGTAGGTGGATCATTTTCCAGGTACATGCAAGCCTCAAGAGCTTCACTGGAAGGAAACATATATGTCAAGTGACCTAAAAATGGGTTAAGTGACCTAGAGGATGAAAGTATAAATAATATAGCAATGGTCTCTTGTAGATCATCCTTTTTGTGGATCAATGGAGAGCTTCTTGTGAGAATATCTTTTGGAAGGAAGGTGAATAAAAGAGGGCTGGAATTGAAGGGAGGATAAATTATTTTGATGATTCTTTCTAAGGTATGTTATTTACAGGTCATCTCACCATTTTTTCTTATAATTTTTTTTATATAATGATTCAGATCATGAAATTTCTATTCCATTGAGAAAACATACCCAAGTATATGTGGTACAAAATTCAGCTTGTGGGTTGTTGTATTTTGGGAGTTACACTCCGTGGAAAATAGGGTTTCTGGCTAGTCCTGAAACTAGTCAAAAACATGTGTTTCAGGTAAAAACATCATAACCTATTCATAACAGATCCAAATTCAGTGAGAACACATGTGTTGGTTAGGGTATATTATGTAGTATGTTTTATAACAATTTCAGATCAATTCAATGAATATTTTTTGTGGGGCAGGCTCTACAAGGTCGCTCTCTAGAATAAGCCAAAATTCAGCAAGGTATGCCATTTTTTCTATAAATCCTTTTCTGAGAGGTTCCAAGTAGTGCCACTTGGAGGAATTGCATAAAACACACTGAAGAACATTTTGTATCAGTTTCAGATATGTATTCATTACAGGTACAAAGTTATGATTATTTCAAGTTGGGGTTGTTGACTAATCCAAAACTAGTCATGGTTGAGACAAGAAGTTGATGAGTTGGCACATACACGAGGTGTATAGTTGATGATGTTGGTAAATATTGATGAGTCATTGTTGATGAGTAGTTGACACATGATTGGTATATACTTGGTACATGGTTGGATGCACTTGTTTAAGGTACATGTTGATTACAGGTTGTTTGGCACAGGTTGGTGCATGGTTGATGCACTTGTTTATGTTGACAGATTGATATCTATTGAGGATTGTTGCCTCATCTCAGCTGGTTATGAGAATGTAAGCTGAGTCTTTCCATATAGAGATATTTCTCTTGTAGAGTTGNAAAACCCCCGGATTGAAGTCCATAATAAAAATAAAAATTGTACATACATCTTGTGTTCTTTGTGTTCCTTGTGGAGATGATTTTTTGATGATATGTTGCTGATATGTATTCACATCTAACTGATTATAAATGAAAATAATGAGTAATGAGAAAATGTTGAATGTTAACTAAGGAGTTTTTGTGCAAGAGGGAAGTTTTGGGAAAAAGATCCCCACACTCATTCACCCCCCCCTCTAAGTGTGGTAGGTGTGTCCAACAATAATAACCTATATCCATTCACTCCCTCTATATATCCCACAAAAATACACCTTACTTTGAGCTTCGATATCTTTCCTCCTATCTGAAGGGATCCTAGCCCATGCATAGGAACTAGAAATTCTAAAGTGAGTGAGTTCCAATTTCTTCTCGCTCCAAGCCTCATATGGAGTGAATCCCTTGAATGATTTATGAGAAACTCTATTCTGAATGTAGGATACACATTTAATAGCTTCATCCCATAATGTTGGAGGTAGGTTTTTAGCCTGCAACATACAGTTAGCCATATCTTTCAATGTCATGTTCATCCTCTCTACTACCCCATTCTTCTATGGAGTATATGGAGTCGTGTGTTGCAAATATATACTTGATTATGAAAAAATATGCTCAACATACTTATTCAGATACTCTCCTCCATTATCTGTACAAATCTTCTTAATCCTCTTCTATGATTGGTTCTCAACTAGATGCTTTAAATCTTTAAGACACTCAAAGATATCAAATTTTAATTTGAGAAGGTAGACCCATGTATATCTTGAAAAATAATCAATGAAAGTATGAACATAATTAGATTTACAGATCGATGGGTGTGGGAAAGGACCTATAATGTCACTATGAACCAACTGTAGAAGTGATGATTCCGTCCATGATTTACTTATGTTGAACTTCTCCTCAAGATGTTTTCCTAGTATGAAACTCTAGAAAACTTCATTTGTGTATTGAATGTGGGGTAATACATCTACAATTCCACCCTTACTAAGATGATCTAAATATTTAAAATTAATATGCCCAAACCTCTCATGCCACAACCTAGGCTCTTCATTAGATTTTGTTAGAAGAGATACATAATTATATTTTTAAGTGAAGTGAGAGAAGGTGTACAACTTGAAATGGTGATTAACCTCACCAATGAAAATTTTTGAACCATATGACAAGTTGGAAATAATAACTAAGTCCATAGTGAACTCCACCTTCTTCCTTGAAATTGAATGAGTTATTTTATAGATGGAGAGAATATTCACTGAAAGATTCAGAACATGAAGTACATCCTGGAAGTATCCATGGTCTAGATCAACTCTACCCCTACCACACACCTCTACAGGAGAATCATTTCCCATGAATATCGGTTTTCTGAAACAAGTATCCAAGTATGAGAAAAGTCTATCTGATGAGGCCATGTGATGGGTATCCCTTGATTCAATCACCCAATCATTAAGATAAGATGAAATAACAATTAATGCATGACTATTACCTCTTTCTAATTATGGATGTTTTCTTTCAATATCTAGAATACAATCCTTGAGGTGATGTTACTCAAGTGTTTGTGCCATGAGATCTATGGCCTTTTCATGAAATAAATCTCAAGATGGAACCCCCTGTTACAATAGGAACACTTTTTCTTCTCCTTATTTCCTTTTGATTCCTTGGAACTCAAACTCTCATCTGTGGAATTTATTTTACCTTCCTTCTTGTTCTCTTGGTCCTTATCTTTGTTATTCTACTTATTCTTCTTTGAACATACTTGAGATGTAAGCGCATGGAGATTTGAATTCTTAAATGCCCCTATTTGGATGAACTTTTTTTTCTCATGGATAAGTGACTCCATGAAATCATCTAGGGATGTGTTGACAGGTCTAAATTTTCCCGACAATGGTAAGGGGTACTCCATGATACATGGTCCCAACTAGACTATGCACCATTTGGAATAGGAGTCCCATCCAAAATTTGGCCCGTCTACCATTGATACTATTTTTTGGGGTTTATGTCGATTATGGACCAGTTTTTCGATGAGGATGGGTGATGAGTGGATATGCAATAAAAATATGTATATGAGGACTATGTATCAAATCCAAACTAATCTATTACTAATCTACATTAACCTATCCTAGCTAGGAGAAAACTAAGGAAACCGATGAGTTGAGAATATTGAATCCTGCGTAAACTCCTACACAGATAGATGGAATAAAAGAGAAGAATAAGAAACAAATGTGTACACATACATATAACCAGATTAGTCTAAATTACAACAATGTACACATTAACAACTTAGAAAGATCAAGGCATAAATATATTTGAAGAAACACTTAAAAATTGTAGAATATCACAAATTGCATAAGAATTAATCCATAAACAAACTAGCATTCTTATATTCCATATAAACATCATTCACCTTCACTTGAAATAATTCACCTCTTAGATTGCTTCACACATAAATAATTCCTTCTCCAAAATCTGGCCCTGGGAGCTTCTCCTTATTAGTAGTTTCAATAATAATACATGGAAACTCTAAAAAAACTCTTCAATTTTAGTTGACAATGTGTTCCCAAAATAGTTTAGAAATAAACAATGTTTGAAGAGTCAAAAGCCATTTACAAATGGCCCTCCACTTTACTTTCTACAATTTTCTAAGTAACTCCTAGGTGACTTTTCACTTTCTTCTTAAAGAAGCGGTTACAAAAAATGGTTCAGATTCCTATTCCAAATGACAAGTGTATAATAAGGAAAAAAAATTGGTTGGGTGAGAAAAAGACAAAATACAAAATAGGTGTTTCCATCATTAAGCCACTATTTCGTCTTTACTCATGCATTTTTTTCCCTGATGTATGCCTTTGAGATCTCTAGTTGGTCAAACATGGATTTGATTCTATTATAAACTAGCTGCATTGTTCATAGCTACACTATTTTTCAAGGTGCTCATGTATTTAACTAGTGTGGCCATGAAAGATTGTATCATGGTATGGAGTTTTACCGGTCATAGAAAGTGTTGATCTATAAGGTCAGTGGTGATGGTAGTGGCTTCTTCAACTACTTCTCTCATTTGATTCGTGGTTTCATGCACCTTGTCTACCAACTCTTCTCTCACAAGATTTTTCGACAACTCGTCTAGCTTTGGTAGTTTGTTGTTCTTGATCAATTCCTGTGCAACTTTGTGTGTATCCTCGGGCATATTTCCAGAGATTTAGTAACTTCCCTATCGGATTTCTGCCCCACTTGTTGGCAATGGTCAAGAATGTACATGTTTTATTTTCTATCTTATTTCCATGGTCTGTATAATTCTGGAGGCACCTCGAGATTTTAAGCTATCCACTTGTTGATGTCATCAATGCCTTCTTGGATAGTTTTGTACTGTGTCAACTTTGTTTCTATATGATTTTTCTTCTCAATGATTATTGTAGCTGCGTCTTGAAAGAGGTGTAGGTTATCATACATGTCTATGATGTCTTATTATAGCTCACTTTTGACTTTTTCTGTACTAACATTGAAAATTTGAAGGCTTCTTTCATTAATCCTGACTTGCTAAAGATTTTCTTCCAGCTCCTTGATATTTTCTTCTTTCTCTTCATTTTGTTGGCACAACCTTTGAATGTTGTCTACATTGGTGTTCATAAATGTGGAGTCAGCTGTAGCAGTAGATTTGGTATTTTTCCTCACTCTCCCATCACAAGAATGTGTGTGACAACCGATATAAACATCCCTTCTGTGACTGACACTTTCTTCACCTATTCCTACACAATTAGACTTGTATTGATGTCATAGGTGAAGCTCCTTAAGTCAAGTACCTCACTTAGTTGGAATGGTTCCCAGAGCCCAAGTTTTAAACAACCACCTGGTATGTCTGTTCGTCTATCTGTAGTAGACATTTATGGGATATCCATTTCCATTGGGTGAGTGTCATCCCCTCTGTCTTTTGCCTCCTTATGTTTCCTCTTAGCCCCAATTGCTTTGTCATATGCCTCTTTAGCTTCATTTTCTGTTTGTTCTGCTACGACTCTTGTTGTCGCTTCCCTTGTTGTGTGCTCCCTTTTTTTGACTTCTTTCTCTGCAACATATTTTTCCTATGCCTCGGCTCTGGGCTTGGCCTTGTCTGCTCCAATATTTCACTTCTTCTTTCCTGCATCATTTTTATTTTTTAAGACTCTCTCTTTGTCCCTCCTCTTTTTATCACCCTGTTCCTCCTCTACCTATTATGCATATTATGAGTGTGTTGAGATGGAAATGGGGGGAATATCACTCAACTTCTTCTTGGATTCTTCTTCATCTACGATCCTTCCTCTCGGTTAGCTACACACGTTGAAGATGACTTCATCATACATATGGGAATTCTGGTGTACTTCGTCCTCCTTCCAAATATCTGTGGCATACTCCAATGTAGAACGATCTTGTGGAGATTCTCTCTAACAATATTTTTGGGATCATGTCTCATGTATCTCTCTTCCTTGAAGCGATAGGAGAGATGGTTATTTACCTTTCCTTGGGCATGCTTAATGTTTTCAAAGAAATAATTTCCCACATATAATGGCAGTGGAGGACAAATTTATTTATTTAGCTGGTACAATATCCCCCCAACTCCGTGTATGATGGTCTAATATGCCACTTATTGGAGCACAATATTTTTGAGCATGAACCAGAGAAGTAAATGCAGTGGTTTCATTGTGCCATATATTATTATATAAGTACCGTGCTCCATGAGGTACCAATCCCCAATTCGCCTTATAACTTCTATGGCTTTATCAGTCATGCATGGAGGAGTGGTGCAGAATATGAGATTGTATAATGGAGCCAGAAAGTGATCGCATAGCCTTTGATACTGAATACAACATTTTTGTTTTCATAGGAATTTACAATATATATGAATTGCAGGGTCGGATGGTAGTCAAATTTGTTGGAATATTGGTTGTTGTCATTGATGTCAACCTGAGTCATTGGTTTTGGACCGTAGTATTGATGAAGGTATTTGGACATGAAGGAAAATGTACATGAAGATACAACACCCATGGATGAATAAAATACATCATGTTGTTTCCAGTGTTATGTGGCACGTCAAGTGGATACTCATGGTTGAGGAGAAATGAATTTTTGAAGATGACAAAGTGAATTGAAGAAGGAAGTACATGTAGGCCCTAAAGACAATTAAAGAAAATAATTACAAAGTAAGGAAGTGTCAGGTCGGCCCTAATGTTAAAAGGAAGTGACATAAATGGTATAAATAAATATCATTATACATTCATTTGATACACAAGTCTAATTTCAGAGGAAATCAGAAGTAAAGAAGGCCGGATTTCAAGGAAGGATGAAGTCTTTTGGTGATGTGTTCTAAGTTTCATCTCTTGTTTCTCTATAATTATGGAGATACACTCTGTGGAAGATAGGGTTTTTGACTAGTCCTGAAGAAGTATTTTGGTGATGTGTTCTAAGTTTCAGCTCTTTTTTCTCTATAATTATGGAGATACACTCTGTGGAAGATAGGGTTTTTGACAAGTCTTGAAGCGTCAATAAACAAGTGTTCCGGGTAAAACAGTCATAACTTCTTCATAGAGAATCCAAATGAAGTGGGACCAATTTCATTGGAAATAGTACGGACTTTAGTTTCTTGTGTGCGGGTTTAATAATCTGATGTTAAATATTGAGCACGAGGAATTCTGTACAAGTTCGTTCTCTTGAATAAACCAGAATTGAATAAAGTCTACCATTCTTTCTATAACTTCTTTTTGGGGAGGATTCAAGGAGTGAAAATTGGAGAAGTTTCAGAGAATGATTTGAGTAATATTATCTAAAGGATTGGATTATTCCAAGAATTGAAGAATTGCAGAAATTGAAGAAGTCTCATGAAGCATTATCAGGTTCTATGTGATGGTTGGTTGATGGTGATGATTTAATGTAAAAGTTTATTATCTCTCATATATTCTTGGGTGGAAGGAAGGGGCAAGGATGGAGAGGTCAAACCTCTCTTGATATTGGAGTATTGTATCTTCCTCTTGTAGGTTTATCCTTCCCTTTATATTTGGAAGCTGTAGCTACCTTTGAAAGTCATTACTTCTCTTGAACAATAGTTATTGATTATTTCTCATATATTGTGCATGGTGTATTGTGCTATATTGGTGTAACTCTTATACTACTGTTCATTTCTCATTGGATATAATTGAATGGTTTAAGTATAAGTTGAAAAGGTTTGTAAATTGTACTTGATGCTGATTCACCCCCTAGGTGATCCAAAAGTTAAGTAGGTCAAACTTCAACGACACAGAGAAGAATTTGAAAATTTGAAGATGAATGAAAAGGAAGATATTGCAACCTATTTTCTTAGAGTTGATGAAGTTGTTAATGCTATCATAGGATTAGGTGAAGATCTCGATGAATCCTTGNTGTTGGCACAACCTTTGAATGTTGTCTACATTGGTGTTCATAAATGTGGAGTTAGCTGTAGCAGTAGATTTGATATTTTTCCTCACTCTCCCATCACAAGAATGTGTGTGACAACCGATATAAACATCCCTTCTGTGACCGACACTTTCTTCACCTATTCCTACACAATTCGACTTGTATTGATGTCATAGGTGAAGCTCCTTAAGTCAAGTACCTCACTTAGTTGGAATGGTTCCCAAAGCCCAAGTTTTAAACAACCACCTGGTATGTTTGTTCGTCTATCTGTAGTAGACATTTATGGGATATCCATTTCCATTGGGTGAGTGTCATCCCCTCTGTCTTTTGCCTCCTTATGTTTCCTCTTAGCCCCAATTTCTTTGTCATATTCCTCTTTAGCTTCATTTTCTGTTTGTTCTACTATGACTCTTGTTGTTGCTTCCCTTGTTGTGTGCTCCCTTTTTTTGACTTCTTTCTCTGCAACATATTTTTCCTATGCCTCGGATCTGGGCTTGGCCTTGTCTGCTCCAATATTTCACTTCTTCTTTCCTGCATCATTTTTATTTTTTAAGACTCTCTCTTTGTCCCTCCTCTTTTTATCACCCTGTTCCTCCTCTACCTATTATGCATATTCTGAGTGTGTTGAGATGGAAATGGGGGGAAGATCGCTCAACTTCTTCTTGGCTTCCTCTCTCTCTTTTTCTTCATCTACGATCCTTCCTCTCGGTTAGCTACACACGTTGAATATGACTTCATCATACATATGGGAATTCTGGTGTACTTCGTCCTCCTTCCAAAGATCTGTGGCATACTCCAATGTAGAACGATCTTGTGGAGATTCTCTCTAACAATATTTTTGGGATCATGTCTCATGTATCGCTCTTCCTTGACGCGATAGGAGAGCTGGTTATTTACCTTTCCTTGGGAATGCTTAATGTTTTCAAAGAAATAATTTCCCACATACAATGGCAGTGGAGGACAAATTTATTTATTTAGCCGATACAATATCCCCCCAACTCCGTGTATGATGGTCTAATACGCCACTTATTGGAGAAAAATATTTTTGAGCATGAACCAGAGAAGGAAATGCAGTGGTTTCATTGTGCCATATATTATTATATAAGTACCGTGCTCCATGAGGTACCAATCCCCAATTCTCCTTATAACTTCTATGGCTTTATCAGTCATGCATGGAGGAGTGGTGCAGAATATGAGATCGTATAATGGAGCCAGCAAGTGATCGCATAGCCTTTGATACTGAATACAACATATTTGTTTTCATAGGACTTTACAATATATATGAATTGCAAGGTCGTATGGTAGTCAAATTTGTTGGAATATTGGTTGTTGTCATTGATGTCAACCTAAGTCATTGGTTTTGGACCGTAATATTGATGAAGGTATTTGGACATGAAGGAAAATGTACATGAATATACAACACCCATGGATGAATAAAATACATCATGTTGTTTCCAGTGGTATGTGGCACGTCACGTGGATCCTCATGGTTGAGGAGAAATGAATTTTTGAAGATGACAAAGTGAATTGAAGAAGGAAGTACATGTAGGCCCNAAATATCATTATACATTCATTTGATACACAAGTCTAATTTCAGAGGAAATCAGAAGTAAAGAAGGCCGGATTTCAAGGAAGGATGAAGTCTTTTGGTGATGTGTTCTAAGTTTCAGCTCTTGTTTCTCTATAATTATGGAGATACACTCTGTGGAAGATAGGGTTTTTGACTAGTCCTGAAGAAGTATTTTGGTGATGTGTTCTAAGTTTCATCTCTTTTTTCTCTATAATTATGGAGATACACTCTATGGAAGATAGGGTTTTTGACTAGTCTTGAAGCTAGTCAATAAACAGGTGTTTCGGGTAAAACAGTCATAACTTCTTCATAGAGAATCCAAATGAAGTGGGACCAATTTAATTGTAAATAGTACAGACTGTAGTTTCTTGTGTGCGGGTTTAAGAATCTGATGTTAAATATTGAGCACGAGGAATTCTGTACAGGTTCGTTCTTCTGAATAAACCAGAATTGAATAAAGTCTACCATTCTTTCTATAACTTCTTTTTGGGGAGGATTCAAGGAGTGAAACTTGGAGAAGTTTCAGAGAATAATTTGAGTAATATTATCTAAAGGATCAGAGTATTCCAAGAATTGAAGAATTGCAGAAATTGAAGAAGTCTCATGAAGCATTATCAGGTTCTATGTGATGGTTGGTTGATGGTGATGATTTAATGTAAAATTTTATTATCTCTCATATATTCTTGGGTGGAAGGAAGGGGCAAGGATGGAGAGGTCAACCCTCTCTTGATATTGGAGTATTGTATCTTCCTCTTGGAGGTTTATCCCTCCCTTTATATTTGGAAGCTATAGCTACCTTTGAAAGTCATTACTTCCCTTGAACAATAGTTATTGATTATTTCTCATATATTGTGCATGGTGTATTGTGCTATATTGGTGTAACTCTTATACTACCTTTCATTGCTCATTGGATATAATTGAATGGTTTAAGTATAAGTTGAAAAGGTTTGTAAATTGTACTTGATACTGATTCACCCCCTAGGTGATCCAAAAGTTAAGTAGGTCAAGCTTCAACGACATAGAGAAGAATTTGAAAATTTGAAGATGAATGAAAAGGAAGATATTGCAACTTATTTTCTTAGAGTTGATGAAGTTGTTAATGCTATCATAGGATTAGGTGAATATCTCGATGAATCCTTGGTTGTAAAAAAAGTGTTGAGATCACTTCTCTTGAAGTATGATGCTAAGGTCTCCACCATTGAAGAAACTAGGGACTTGACCAAAATGACAATGGATGAATTACATGGGTCTCTTATAGCATATGAAATGAGAACAGGTACAAAAAGTGACCAACCAAACAATGAAGCAGCCTTTAAATCCATAAAGAAGACAAAGGACAAGGATAACAACATTGATGAAGAAATAACAAATTTCATAAGAAGGTTCTAGAAGGGAAGTGGAAGATACAAAGGTGAGTCTCCTCTCAAATGCTTTAACTGTGGTAGAATAGGACATATTGTTGAAAAATGCTACAATAAAAAGAGAAGTCTCAACAATAAAAAGAGCTTCTACTCCAAGGATGATGACATCTCCTCAGATGAGAGTGATGAAGAAGATAATGAGGGAGGAGAAGTCCTCTTCATAACCCAAGAAACCTAGAATGATGATCACAAGAATTCTAAAGAAGAAGAAATCATTTGTGAAGAAGATTCAGATGAAGAAACCAACCTTGATTCCTTTTGGGGATACAAAGACAATGCAGAGAGTGAACAAGA
>JZKD02S1241721.1:0-12325 GCA_000966675.3 Picea glauca
CTGTGGGCAAAGGAAATTAAGCCGTGTTGAAATTCTTGCACTGGACTTTAGAATTGGAAATTCCATATTCTTTCTGTCAAAATGAATGATAACAACAAGAAATTGCATTCATGAGTTCTGCAGAAATTAATATTAAAAAAATTCAAGTTATTGTGGCAATATAGAAGCATCATGTGGCTTACCAATCTACATAGATGCATGTATGTAAAGCAAATATCCATGACAGCATAATGCAATAAAGTCACTCGATAAAAATATTATATTTAAATGGATTGCATACTCTTCATGGCCAGCCATAATATGTTGAGCATCCCCAAATTTTGACATCCATTGCACATAGTCTGGATATTTAGTGACAGAAGCAGGAGTAAGATGAACAACACAATTCACATGTTTCTGGAGGTTCTCAGATTCATTGTCAGCACCTGGAAAAAAATTGTTAAAAGCAGGTGCAGACAGCAAATCTGGCAAATGTGAAATAGTAGGGCAATCAACGAGGAGGACAATAGGACCAGGGGATGATGGCCCCATCACATCACTTGGATGCACCTACACAGTTACAAGACCACATGAAAATAAGCTCAATTAATCTGTTAGATAGCATTGCAATTTGCTACTACTCGAGCACACAAAAACGTAAGATTAAAGAAAAGGCAATGTATGAACACGATTGCTAAATGATGGATGAGGTAAATAACAAAAGTCGCTGCATTTCACATACCATTGCATTCTCACTGTCTGACATCACAGAGTTCCCAAGCTGCAGCTCACGATACTTAGGTCCTGGCTTTAATCCCAGTGCTTGAGCCTTTGAGGGATCAAATTTTCCATTGATATCAGGCAATTCGCAGATGTATACTACAGCAATATCACCAGGCTTATATCTTGCCTGGATTCCCAAGTTTGTTTCTTCGGTTTCAGATAATCTCTCTGATGCTAAACGAGGACGCTTTTGAGCTAAATTTGTACTTTCCTCTTCATCTTTACTATTAGCCTCCTTGGAGATCTTTATACTGTTCTCTAGGTCCCCGCAGCTTCCTACAGCATTAGGGAGTAGAACAACAGCAGATATCTGTACAATCTCATCTTTAACAAGTATGATTGGGTTTGTTGATATGCTTCCATTTGAATTGTGATTCACTGCTCTTTCTTCCGAGACATGCCCTGGACCAAAACTATTGGTGTGAACAACAGCAGAATTTGGAATAAATGACCGCATTGCACCAGTTAAATATTCTAAATCGGATGGACCCCAGATGTTAACCTGTTGAAAGAACACAACTTACAAAATTTTAGAATATGATAAATATTCACTAGCATAAGAATGTCTTAATACTTTAATTTTCAATTTGACCTCCTAGAAAAAATCTTCCAAAGCAAAAGAGAGAACGTAAAATTTGCTTACTGTCATTCCATCATCCCCTATGCCAGCCATAGTCAAGAGAAGGCCTGCAAAACACAATCATGGTGTAGTTCCATTTGTGAATGCTTAAGAAAATCATAATCTAGGAATAGGCATCAGTTCAAAAAATTCTTTGAAGATCCCTTCTGTTTCCTGCATATCATTCCTAGTTCTGTGTACAATAGATAAACACTGACCAAATATTCCAACAACTAACCTGGGATGCCACCTGCAGTTTCTGAGCAAACCCGTGTAAGGAATATGTGATCTAACTGAGAGCAAACCCTTATAGGTCATCAGTCAATATGCACAATAGTCTCATCAAAACTAAGAGCGCAATAGTTTGCTATTGGGTATCTAACGGCACAAGTAAATTTGAATGCTCTTTCTTACAGAGAAGGCAGACACACTAAAAACAATAATTCATAAAGTTGTACACAAGTGATCCAAGTAACACTTTACTTCAAAAGCACAACTTACTCTTGATAGCTTGAATTTGTGTTCAGCAGAGAAGCGTTGCAGCCCCTGAAACAAAAACATAGTTCATTCAGAGACATGATGACCAGATTTTCTGTTCAAATACATTGAAAATGCCAAAACGACTACCCATACTTTTATCCCAAAAGCCGCATAACCTATGACTGTAAACGATTCATTGAGTTCAAAAGGAACCGACCAGGAGGCCCGTTTTGTCTAGGAATCAATAGTTGAAACTACCAACCAGCAGTCATTGTTCCAAAACCCACCAAGTCCTTCAATTGCCTTCAGAACATGCGTTCTAGCAGTAATTCTAACCCTGATCCCGAAAGCAGATATCCACAGCATCGAGGATTCTAATCCTGTGTGGAAAGCTCTCTAATTTTATATGACCTAGTAAATTTACGATGTTTTAGTTCAACTTGAACTCACCTCTCCAGCATTGAATATGAAGCGCTGTTGATCAAAAAAGAGCAGAACAGATGGGGATGTATCTTGCGTATCCATCCCAGTCCCCAGAATCTGTAACAAAGATAGCAAGCACCAAAAACTCAGAAACCTAAAGCCAATAAAATGAAATTTTAAAGCAGGTCGAAATACCGATAGCGTCATGGTTCAGCTGTAAAGACCATAGCATATCAGGCCACCCACGTGGAGGCATATAAATAAGTGGTTGAACCAGACGCAAGTCCTGGAATTACCCCATACTGTAACAGTTTAGCCAAGAATTACACCATGTTTTGACAGCTTAACCAAGAATCGCCCCATCTTTATGTTCAATGGTTCACCCCCGGAGGACTGTTTTGTGGAACGGGCTGCCTGTGATGCCCAACCTTTTCAGGCCAGTTGTAATGCTTCTGTTTGAGATAAAAGATGTACTTCAATAAAATAAAATAAAAGGCGGGTGAAAATGCTAACCTGTACGTAACAAATGGTATTGACTGGATTGATACTCCTGGTCTTGAGCTTGAGCTGCTTTGGGACCCCTTTGTCCAGTCCTTCCAACCTCTTTTTATTGAAGCCTTTCTCTTCATTCTCCTCCATATCTAGAGTACGTTTTTTCACTGTGGTGTTCTCTGAGGTGCCTTCTGTTCTGGTGAGCATCCCTCTTCTGTGGGGTATATATTGTTTTTCAGGTTTTCTTCTTCCTGCAGCAGCAACAACAGTAGAAATGCGGGTGAAGGATTCTCCGGGGTGAGGTTTGGACTTCAACAATCTTCTGGTTGAAATGAATGATGTGGGATTGTAAAAGGAATTAAGGCCTGAAACTAGTAGTTTGAGATTGAGATGGGCCATTTATAATTTTTATTAGAATGGCACTTCTCGCTGAATACGGATTAAAGAATCTTACTTGGGGGGTTCAGTGTCCCTCTGTCTCATCCTTCTCAAAGTGCATGTATAATTTGAAAGATTGTAGAACAATTAAGCATAATGCATGTATTGATTAAAAGCCAGAATAAATTAGAGAATTCATATGGATGAACTATCCATTGGATGAGCTCAACAGTGATAACTTGGATGAAGTATAAACCTATGCTGCAAAAAACAGAGAGAAGGGCCTGTTTTACTTACAATCTTTCGGGTTTTTCGATTTGACCAAAAATTGAATAAAGTGGATGTTTCTTCCAAATATTAACCAATGGACAACTTTAATGCTTAGTGTTTTTGTAGACTTGTGTTCTTATCAATCCAATAATCCAATATTTCATTCTTGTCTTTGATATTTATGCATAATTTTAGGGTTTTAGGAGGGTGGAGAGATGAGGAGGTTTGTTTTGATATTTATGAATAATTTTAGGGTTTTAGGAGGGTGATGAGGAGGTTTGAGATTATTAGTCCCTGTCGTAGGCATAGAGGGACTATAGCGATCGATAAGTCGTTGACTACATATTAATTTGTTCTTTGATCAGAAATATTTGCATAATACCTATTCTTGGAGCTAGGGAATTAAAAGCATATATTTTTATATAGTAAAAAGTACCATATATGTATTGATCTGATTGGAGGTGTTATTACCAGCTTCGTTGTTCCCAATGTTTGTCGTAGGCATAGAGGGACTATAGCGATCAATAAGTCGTTGACTACATATTAGTTTGTCCTTTGACCAAAAATATTTGCATAATACCTATTGTTGGAGCTAGGGAATTAAAAGCATATATTTTTATATAATAAAAAGTATCATATATGTATTGATCTGATTGGATAAGAGATTGGAGGTATTATTGTCAGCGTCACTATTCCCAATGTTTTATATAGCAACATATCCAAACTTTTTCTCGTATACAATCTTTTTGAATCATATATTTTTCCTCTATATTGCTTGAAGGTGGATTAATGCTAGCATTAATTCGAATGTTTGTATTAGCATTTTCTACTAGTTGAATATATTCCAAAGTTTTGATATGTACTAAGCATATTGAAATGTTTTGATATCCAATCTTTATAGTGATTGAGAATTCCAGAGTTTATAACGTCCTTGTCGAATGTTTTTTTGTTGAAATGTATTGGCACTTTTTTCGAGATGCCTCAATAGGCCTGACAGCTTAAATGTTTACATGAGGCAACGTCCTCCAACAGGCCTGACAGCTTAAATGTTTGCATACCACGAGGTCCTTAGACAGCCTGACAGCCTTAAATGTTTATGTAAATACGCTTCTCGAAGTACATTTTTCCTTGAAATTTTCCATACAGTTACAGTGAATTTGCACAGTCTTGTTTGTCCACCGCTAGTTCAACAACCATTGTATGTTTCATCCTTCTTCTACCTTTGCAATGCAATTTTGTTATCGTTGAAGCTACATACATTGTTTACTGGTTCAGTGAATGCTTCTTCTTCGTTGGTTTCTCGATTGCTGCTTATTGTTGTTTCGTTTGCGAGTCGACCTGCGCTTTTGCATTTCAGCGTTTCGGAGTAAGTTCTGATGCCATAGTTTCATTTTCTATTCCTTGTTTGTTGTTCAGTGTTTGCAGTCTGCAAGTAAGAATGCTTGCTTATTTGTAGTGGCATGGTCCTCGTATGTTTCCAGTTCCTTCTGTGCTTGGGCTACAGTTTCGTAATCGTTGGAGATACATATGTTGTTTGTTGGCTCAGTGGTTCTTGATGGTTTGTTGGTTCGTGGGTTGTTGGTTCTGTTTGTTTGGCTCGGGTTTACGCTTTGGGGCCTTGGGGTGCAGTTCGACATGTTCGTGCTTTCTCGCTATCTGGTGCTTGTTGTTTTCTTTTGTTTGATTCGGCCTTGCAAGGTTGGGGTCTAGCGACGATGGTTGGAGCTTTTCTTTTTTCTTTTTTTTTTGGATTATTATTGTTTTTTGGGGCGCTTTACGGTGTTCAGTCCCTGCACCCAGGAGTCGACATGCAGTTGTGTTATTTGCCTTGTCTGTCGAGGTCAATATCTATGAGATTTTGTTGGTGCTTCAGTGCTGGCATGAAAGAAAATAGTTTCATACAAAATTGTTCAAGGATTACATGTGAAATTGCAATATCCATTGTTTTTTTGTTAGAATAAAGCATATGCAGGCTACATTTATAGACCATGTATGGTCAGATGTGTCGACATGACATTACATGTTCTTTCTCCTCTACACATACTGGTGTGCGCACGATACAATTTGTGTTGTGCTTGAGGTATGATATGTACAACAAAGATTCTGCAAGATTATATTTGGATGTCTAGAAGCATGTATGGGTAGTTTGCCGCGGAAAACCAAAAACTTGTATCGTGGGCACAATAGTCTGTGTAGAGGATAGATAACATGTATTTCCATCGGTGGAAGCATATCTGAATAATTTGCAGTGGAAAACCAGAAATCGTTTAGCTACGGCCATGCAATTGCGTGATATTTTGTGGCTTGTAATATCTTTTGGGCAGGGGAAAAAAAAATACACATTTACAGCCATGGATGGAGAAGCGCAAAGGTTCATGTTTCTGCCTATCTTCTAGACTTTTCGTTGAGTCTGTTTTACTCTATGTACATATTGCTTGTTCTCCGGTGCATACCAGCTTCCATTCATGTTCATTGTATTTTGTGTGTTCCCACATTCAAATAAACAAAATAGCTGGAGAAAACGAGGGAGTCTTGACTGCATCGATTGAAGAGGATATAGAAAGGTGCATGCTTGTACTGTTATTTCATATTGCGTTGTTTTGTATTTCATTTATGGTCTGTATATGTGTTCACCTAGTTTATTATATGTACATGTTGCGTGCCTTCCTACATGGTAACTTATCTTCATTACATGCCTTCCTGCATACTAACCTGCTTCATGTCTGTTGTCTTTTCACTGCATTGGTACATTTAAACAAACAGAATAGTTGGAGATAGCAATGGGCTCTTTGGCGGGTAAATAGACCTATTTCTCTTTCTTTTAGATGTTTGTCTTCATACTAACTTGCCTTCATGTCCATTGCATATTCAACGTTGCTGCCTTGGAAAAAACAGGTTGCTTGGACAGGGAGATGAATTGTTCTGTGCAACAGAACAGGGTTCTGTGGTACAATCTTCTAAAAGGTATCGTATTAGACAAGAGTGTTCAATCGACAAATAACACTCCAAAAAGTACGACATCCGAGAGCATCGCTCCAACTATCCACCACAACAACAAAGAAACTCAAAGTTCTTCAAACGGAGGAGGAGATAACGACCCTCCTCACTCTAAAATTGATAGTTCTCACAAGCTTCCAGTAGAGAAGAAGAGAAGAAAAAATGTGGGGCAAGCAGAAGAGCCAGAAATTCAGAGTGAGAACATGGAACTTGACACTGATCTGGATAGCATGATCTGCTTCCTTGATCAGCCCGGAGATGCCATCCACCATAGCCGTTCAATGGACATATCCATTACCGAAAATTTTGACGAAGATGAATCCTTTGTGTTCCAGAGCACTGTTTTTTATAGCCAGTCCAAAAAATTGATAATTGAGAAAAAAAATGTTAAAAATAAGAAAGGGAAATCTCATTCATGCGGTCGCCCCAAATCTGTCAACTTCACACAGTGAGCAGAGAAGCACTTCGTGATTCCATTGGAGGCATCGAGACTGAGAATGCCAAATTGAAGGACCGGGTCAAGTAATTGGAAGATGCTTTCATTCCTATACCATTGCTTGTTGATCCTTTGGCAATAGCCATGCCTGCCACCCCTGGAGCCAACGTAAAAGCATCCTCCACCCTGCTAGCATCTTGTAAAGGATATGTGGAGAATAATATCAAAAAAAGAATGGAACTGGTTACCGAGGCATGGAAAATATCACAAACCATCACTTCCCTTGGAACCAGGGTACATAGTTTGCTTGAACATTTACAGGCTGAGTTAAAAGGTGAAGAAAATTTATTTTTAAAAATGGTCATTCCTTTTGGCACCATTGTCAACAATATGACAAAAACAAAAAGAAGAGAACAAGATCTTCCATCCAAAAACCGGATCGGTCAATTGAATGCATGTTGGAAAGAAAAAGTGAAGAACCTGCATCTCATTGTTCAATCATGTGAACAAGCCATATCGAAGAAAGATAAATTATTCACAGGGTTGTGAAATATAGACTTAGCCGGGAAAACCAACGACTTCCAAGACCCCGACTTAATCGCAAACTCCTTGTCCTTAACCAGGCAAGAGTTCGATAAATAGGTTGCTATGTTTAAGGCCTTGTCTCTGGAAAAGTTTTACAACATCCTTCAATTTGATCAAGCTCACGTCCACGACTGGCTAGTCAAATATTCAGTACAGAATGAGGAAATTCATTAGGCTCTCTCTAATCTTTCTATCGACTTCCAGGAATTAGAAAACGATCTTTTCAACATAAAAATCCGGAATGAGATCAATGTTTCCCCAATGAGAAGCTACATTGAAGAATGGCACGAAACACAATTGAAGCAGGTCGTCGACGAAAGGCAACAGGCAATTGCCATGATTCCAGCAAGCGTCGACGACATCATTGAAACCGTAGTCGTCAACAACATCAATGAAACGACAACTGCAAGAAAATAGCCAAAGGGCTCATCTGTACCCTCACTGTAAGTCTATTGATCACATCCTGCTTTGTTTATCAACCTAGTTATTCCACTTTCTTAAATACAGATGTGTAGGAAAACACTTATACCTTTCCATTTTTTTTTGCAGGTATTGCACTCTATCTTCTTTCTACAATCTTGTTTCTTGTACATATTTCTCTAATGGTCCGCGAGAGCCCCAATCCCAGTGTACATGACAAACGCATTGAAATTCCGATTTATATGTAACAGACTTTAATTTTTTTGTATATTTCAAAATTTCCAGTAGTATGTAACGAACTTTTATTTTTTGACATATTTCAAATAAAAATGGTTTCTTATCTCCTTTTAAATTTATGTTTTCATACATTCTTATATTTCAACAGTTTGTATGACAAATGCATTTAATTTTTTATACGTAACAAACTTTTAATTTTTTATATATTTCAAAATAAATGGTGCTCTACATTGCAAGCGTCATTTACTTATACCCCTTGTTCACAAATGCATTTAAATTTTTATATTTCTTTTCTCCTTCTAATTTTATGTCTTCATATATTTTTATCTTTGCCTAGTCCATATGGCAAATGCATTTAAATTTCCAAATTTACTCTTCCACTGTCAACAAATTTGTACTTTCTTATATACTTTCAAAAAATAAATGTTTGTTATATACCTTCAAAAAATAAATGGTGCTCTACATGCCAAGCGTCATTTACTTTTGCACCATGTTCTGTGATATACTTGTTGCACACAACATTTCCGTGATATACATTTTGCACCGAACACTTCAATCATTTACAATTCGACCCCATTTTCCACAATTTGCTTTCTAACCTCGTTGGTAGGGACTGCGCTGCCACACGACCTTGTTATGTTCTTATGAATCCAATTTCATGTCCATGATATTTATGCATAACTTTAAAGTTTTGGGAGGTTGGAGACCATATTTCATTCTTATCCATGATATTTATGCATAATTTTAGGGTTTTAGGAGGTTGGAGAGAGTTTTTCTTTGTGGTTCATTTGTTAGCTAGAGAAGTAAATACTTAAGACAAGTGTGTTTTAAAGAAACGAAATGATGGGTCTCAAAATGGTTTTTCATTAGATAACATTTGGTGGAAAAAAAAATTAGTAGGAATTTTATCTAAAGCCATAGGAATTTTAATCATGGAACTTTGACTTCAAGGGTGTTACTATGTTAGCCCATTTTAAGATAACCCCATATCACCAAAATTTGAAAAAAATGAACGAATAAAGACAAAACTTTACCTTGCGTGAAAAATTAAACTAATCGAACATATTCAATTTATCCATTTATTAACTGAGCCCTTTTGGAGTTCATTTTCATATGTGGATGAAGATTTGGAAGCCTCGATCCATGGTAACATGTGTAGCATGTTTATATATATATATATATATATATATATGAAAGGCCAACACAAGCCCTACCGCTATGTCAGGCTACAAGATCGTGAGAAAAATGAACAACAACAAAGTTGATTGCAAGGTTGAAATGATCACCCTCTAACTATTTACAAGATGCCATGTGTACCTTTAGTTATCCATGAGGAGCCTTGTGCCCAAAAAGAGTGGGAGGGGGACAATTGGTCTTGTTATTTGTGGATGATCCACCACCTACATATATTTGGCTTAAGTCATAGGATGATGATCCTTGGACTTACTGCAAATCTTGAACCTAACTTTTGTAAGAAATCCATGAATTTCTGATTCCATGGAAATTCTTGAGTTGTTGTATTGTAATTTATTATAATTTTCCATGTTGTAATTTTTTAGCATTCTAAGGTCTAATTTTCATAGTTAATTGGGGAAAAAATGAGGTCAATTAGATTCAAAAATAATAATTGGTAAATTTGCAGTAATTAATAATTGATACAATCATTAGTTTATACCCACATGACTCATATATGTCTCTGTGTTAATAAACCCTATAGACCTCTTGCTAATTACTCCTATTGTCATATGGTTTATATGTGAATAATTGTTATAACCCCTATAAGCTCGGTGGTACATGTGGTAATATCATTTTAACCCCTATGGTCCCCATCTTAATAACCCTTATGGTGGCCATCTTACTAACCACATGATCCCTGTGTGAATAACCCTTATTGTTGATATTATGGTAGTTGTGGGAGGTATTAACCTCCATGTGTAACCTTTGGCTAGAATAGAATATTCTGGAAGCAAGAGAATCCCTAAACAGATGTGTAGAAACCCTAGAAAACAAGTCGACTCAGTAAAAGAATTCATATTAAAGTATTACCCTCTAGAAAGAGAAGTCAGCCTAGACCAGTGACAAGGAGCACTATAAATAGAGGGCGCTTGAGCTCATTTGTACTCACTCACTTCACTCACTCTCTCAAGCATAGGGCAAGTTTGGAGCTATAGTTGCAAGAATGGAAGGTAGATCTTTTGGGATGATTCTTGGTCTCTCTCTCTAGCGCTATCTAGCCTAAGATGTGTGCCTTACCTCTTAGTATCTCTTGGTGGTATTCTTGGTGGCATTCTTGATGGTATTTTGATATTCTTGGTGGTATTCTTGGTAAGTGCAACTGCAACTACAACTGCTACAACTGCAACTGTTGCAACTGAGTATTGTTCTTGTTCTATGGCTTTGGGACTTTCTGAATGGTGAGCTATCTTTGGAGAAAGATATGCCCTCTTGGTTATCTATTGGTTCTAGTGTTATTTCTGGAATCATTCTATCTAGCAAAGGCTATGGTGCTCGGGGGTGGATGCGTGCCTATGGTTGGGTGACAATATTGTGATATTGTCTATGGTAAAATGAGAACATCCGACATTTTAACACTTATCACCCCTACTATGTGCACATAACTCTTGTAAATCATATAATGCAATGATCCCTGTTATAACCCTATGTTTCATAGGATCAATTGGTGACTGGAAAATTTCCACTCTTGGTGTAATTTGGTTGTAAATAATATTTCATTCTGCAAATTATTTTCAAAAGAAAAGGAAAAAGATGAAAAGAAAAGAAAAAGACAAAAGAGGGCATAAAAGAAAAATGACATAGCCCCATCAATAATGTTGACTTGTTCATACAATTTAATCATGGTCAAGTCTTTGAATTTATGTTGATAGGATTAGTGAATAAAGCTTGGCTAAACTGTTTAATCTTAGCCAAGTAGATAGGCTAGGTAGTGAATAAATTTGATTAAACTGTTTAATCTTGATCAAATAGCCCTAGGGTAGAGTAATTCTTAACCCAACAGTCTAATCTGGATTAAATGTGTTAGATAAATAGGATAGAACATAGGTTAATTGGATTTATTTCGATAAGACAAGCCTAATGATGGTCGAGATTCTTTGTTTTGATGTGTGAATGATGTTTTCTAACCCCTTGGTGACTAAAATAAGAGGGAATGGTGCTAAAACCCACAAAATACGCGCTATCCTAAGTTTTTGCAAAGGAATATGATGTGCGCTCCGTGATTAAAGGGTGCGTCGAGATCAACGACTGAGCAAACACCACTTAGATCTATGGCCGACAAGAAATTCTGGACCCCCCGGACCGTTCTACCTTTAATGGTGGGGGGGTCCGATATGATGGTTTTCCCGGCGGGCCCCATCCTAACGTGGCGCAAATCCGTTACGTCGGACCCCCCTTGCTCTAAACCATTTACTGCCTACCCCCCCCTCTGACATACTGTCATACCAGATTCCTATACCACCGTCGCCTCGTGACATCCCCCCCCACTACCTGCCACCTTATGACATCACCCCCCACTTCTTGCTGCTTACAAGTCACATCTCATAAACCCGCCAGCATCCCCCCCTCCACTCACCCGTCAAACGTCATGTCCCATTTGGCCTACCCCCCAATCACCGCCTTCCCCATCATCCTGGCACACCCGTCACCCATCCTTTACTTTACACCTCATACCCAGTTATTCGTTGGCTAATTAATACATGCTAACATATACGTTAGCTTGTTGACCTGTCCCCTGCGCCCAACGGATACCCATTCGCCCAAATTTAATCTTGTTTCCACCATTATTGCATTGTTCACATTTTCTCTGCATACCATAAGCTCTTTTCACCTTCCATTGTCAGCCAATAACCGAGATAAAGCCAATCACCCGCTAACATTTTTTGTTTTAGTTTGCAGGTACCAGTTGAGTTGATGGCGCCAAAATCTAAGAAATCAGAGGTCGAGGAAAATCCATTCCTCCCGCCTCCTGTCAATCTCGACCAGATTCCATTAGCTGACAAAGACTACATGATCTCAGAGACCAGATGTGAATTTGATTTTGCCGAATTGCGTTCATGGTTCAGGGACACCTTCCTAGATCAAAGTGACGAGATTGGACTCTGGGAGTCCAATCTCCCACTGTATCTCTTTCACCAAATTCACCATTTTCCCGAATTCGCCCTCAAGTGCCAGGCGCATTATCTCCCCGATCAGAGAGCCATTGTTTCATC
>JZKD02S1241732.1:0-12325 GCA_000966675.3 Picea glauca
AGTGAAGCATGTGCTTAGGTACTTGCATGGTACAATGGAGTATGGACTTAGGTATGTCAGGGGTGATGGAGTACAACTGCAGGGGTATACAAATTCAGATTAGGCAGGAAGTACAATGGACAGGAAAAGCACCTTAGGGTGCTGCTTCAGCTTGGGATCAACAGTGATTTCATGGTTTAGCAGGAAGTAGACGTCAATGGCACTTAGCTCAATAGAGGTAGAGTATATGGCAGTGAGTATGGCGAGTTGCAAAGTAATTTGGCTTCATAAATTGCTTAAAGGTTTATTTGATCAGGAGTTGGAGCCTACGGTGATATACTGCGATAATCAGAGTTGGATCAAACTCTCGGAGAATCTAATATTCCATGACAGGTTCAAACATATTGAGATCATGTATCTCTTCATCTGAGACATGGTTCAGAAGGGAGCAGTCAAGCTCCAGTACATCTCGACAGATGAGTAAGTTGCAGACTTTCTCACCAAACCCTTAGTGAAGGGTAAGTTTGTCTTCTTCGGAGATAAACTTGGAGTGGTGGTGAATACCTTCCTCACTAAGAGGGAGTGTTGAAGTTTGTAGCATCGGACAAGTATCTCCACATTGGATTGTGTCCATCATGTGGACATCATCATTAATACCTCTTAAAACTTAGGAAATTCACTTTATTAAAGCAATTATTAAAGAGAATGTCTTTTTATAAGAAAAGTGAGTTAATCTAATGAAAAGCTAAAGTTTTGACTTAGGCTTTGGCTTAAGTGAATTAGATAAATCTCAACCATTGATCTCAAGTGAAGTTGAGATCCAATCTCAACCATCAATCACTTTGGAGATCTAGGGTTTTGATTTGGTCATAACTTAGGCTTATAAAAGGCAGCCAAGGGGTAAGGTGAAGACACACATTTCATTCTTGAGACAGCGAGAGAGAAAAGACAGCAGCTGAAGAAAATTTGTTTGCAGGTGACCGGAACAGCTTGGCAGGAAGGAAAACGTCGGGCAGCAAGGGCCGCGGGCAGGTTTTTCTGTGGGGCAGCAGGGCCGCACAGCAGCGGCCAGCCCCGTATGGTCCATACAAGCTGTGGCAGTGGTCGTACAACATACATACAGCAGCATACAGCCAGCACAGAAGAGGGTTTTGGGCAGGGGTTTCTCAGTGGATCAGCAAATCAGGTTCTGCTGTATTTTTATCTTTTCTCAGTGGGCCATTATCCCGGTAAGGGAGCCCTGATTTTTATAATAAAATCATCTCGTTGCTGGTTTTCCCTTAGGGGTTTTTCCAGGGGTATTTACCCAAAAAGATCTTTGTACATGTGTTTGGTTTCCTATTTTACTTCCGCTGCAATTTCTGGCTAAGAATCTCAGTGTGCTTTTATTCAGTAGATCTGCATTTTATTTCAGCAAGGATTTACTAGGAATTAATTCTCGTGATTGGGGTTTAAGGAAATTTAAGAAGCACATCTTCTCTTTTTGTCCATTCAAAGAACTTGTGGCCTTCCGTGCCACAAGTAAAACAATAAATAGCCAACTTGAATCCTCCATAACCTCTACCTCTGGCTCTGAAAAAGCATCCGTCTCTGCCTGTACTTCAGAATGTATGCTCTTCATTGGAATTTTTTTCTTTGTCTGCTTGTATATTCCATGTTAGGTGTGGAAGTGTACCCTCTACCTCTGCTGGTGCTCTTCCTCTACCAAAGTTCCTTTGGGTTGCATTCTGAGCCAACTTTTCGTCCACATTTGCCATAAGTAAAACAATAAATAGGCAACTTGAATCCTCCATAACCTCTACCTCTGGCTCTGAAAAAGCATCCGCCTCTGCCTGTACTTCAGAATGTATGCTCTTCATTGGAATTTTTTGCTTTGTCCGCTTGTATTTTCCATGTTAGGTGTGGAAATGTACCCTCTACCTCTGCTGGCGCTTTTCCTCTACCAAAGTTTCTTTGGGTTGCATTCTTAGCCAACTTTTCGTCCACATTTAAAGTTAACTAATATGAGCTTCCTCCACTGAACTTAATTTGTGCAAACTACTCTGATTTTGAATGGCAAACAACCCATTTATTTACATACCTTGAAATTTGTTGGTCTTCATCCTCTTCCACTCTTTTGTATATTCCACACTGTTTGTTCCTTTTGCCTCAAATTCCTCAGTTGTTTGAACAGGGTTTGCTTGTCATTCGCAAGTCAAAATTTCTCCCTCAAGTTTGACACCTACTTGCTCCAGCTTCAAACTTTGTCTTTGCCCTTTCAAATTCTCTCTTGCTGCACATAAGCCCATCAAATGGTAACATGCCCTTTCAGCTTAGTACATACAAATTTTTCTCTGGGAGCCTTCCAACCTTTCGCAGTTGAAATACCTCTCCATCTTGCTAAACCAATATATATCAATTTTTCCATTTTAAATCTTCCACCATAACAAGAAATTCCATTTTTTGTAGATTTCTTAATCGTTAACAGTCTCAGAATCTGCAATGCAACATATCCTTCTTCCTCCGGTTTTGATTCACTGCATTATCCTCTTTTTCTTTTTCTGTCTTCTAGTTCTTCAATCCATTTGTTCAACACCTGCAATTTTTTGTTCGTCACTGCTCTGCATCCTCTCTAGTCCATTTTCTTCACCGACACTATTTCTTTCTTTGAGCAATCCTCTTGACTAAGTCATCTCTTCTCCCAGAGTTCAGGCCTTGCTCTGATACCAAATGATGCAGTGCCTTTTTGTTGGCCCAATTTCTCCTTATCTGCACAACTATCTCCCTGCAAACAATGAGTCACACAGGTTAGCATAAACTAATTTTTCATGCACAGAAATTTACTCGGAACTATACAATACACAGTGCAGGGCAATCCGATTGTCATTAATATTTTAGAACAAAGTGCAGATGCTACAAAGATTTGATCTCTCATTTTCTCTCCTACTCTTCACACTTCACTCCCTTTCGCTGCCTATCTTATCTATTTAGCTATTTTACTCTTCAGGTTTTGGGTGAACTCACAGTTGGGTTTGTCTCTTCTATTTTTGGCCCTGTCACTTCAGTTCTGCATCCCTATTGGCCTTCTGTTCCTTGCATTGTTTTTTCTCTGCTTAAGTCTTTATGCTTTTTCTTACACTTTTATCTTTAGCATGGTTCTCACTTCCTACCACATCCTCATGCTCCACTGACTTCTTCCAAATTCTCTCCAGCTTCTAACTGTGCACAAGTTCTCCGTGCTGAAATCTTTGCACTCACCTGTAGTCATTGCCTTGTGCTCCTTTTCCAGTTCATCTCTGCACCTTCTATCTTCTTGCATGTATTCACTTTGAGTTTGTGTTATCCATTGCTTCAACACTCTTCTCTTCCCCGTGTCAAAGTTTCGCAATCATTTTGTTTTCCTCAAATTGTGTTGTTCAACTGGCATCTATGCAACTAAATTTTGTCTTTCCTACACAATTCTTTAATGACTTCACTCCACTTTGTCTTTTTGACTATGTGTTGTCCTCTCCATGTGCGCGTTTTCCTCCATGCCGACACTCATATTTTACTTGGAAGCTTCCTGCATCAGACTCGGTGCTAAATGATTGTAGTTTCAAAGTGGACATTATGATTAACAGCAAATGGTTGAATGATTAGTTTTGGAATTGTTACATGCCAAATATAAAATTCTCACCCTCAGTTGTTTATAGAAAGATGGTTACACTAGCGATAATCTAGGACAAATTGAATAGGAAATGAAATGCCAACTCTAAACTGTCTACTTGGTTGGTCATAATCAATAAAATTTGGCAGGCTCCAGTCAAACCCAAAAAAGCTTTCCTTGTCTTCCGAGTTTCTTATTTTTCAGGGACTGGCCCTTGGACCTTGGCTAGCCAAATTGGCATTGTGTCCCCTGTCTACCCATTCTATAAAAAAGGGGAGACATCTCTCCACCGTTCTCTTTTTTCTCCAAACAGCGCTTCGTGGTGGAGCTGTACACCTCCAAATAAGTTGTCCCCATTAATTGTTCAAATGCCATTTTAGGAGATGTCTATGGATTTCTTTTTAATTTCCGTGCTACATGATAATCTTTTAGAATTAAGACTTTTTCTTTTCTATGGAAAGAATGAAATCACGCTATGCATGGATGGTTATTATATTCAAAAGTTTTTGTCATATGTCCAGTATTATACTTTTATGTCCAATTATGCTGTGTAGATCCAAAACTAGGCCGAGAAGGTGGCTATTTAACTGGGACACTTGCACAAAGTTATTGTTCATTGGGGTAATGTGGTTCCACAAATAGACGGATAGGAATTAGAGCCAGTCTCTCCATAGCTCACATGACAGACCATGTAATGAAGCCCACTCAGAAGCTCCAACCACTTCCAGAGGTAGGGACAGATTGTCAGGAGAACCAAAGACAACTAACTCGACATGACTACCCAACTGTATTCTTGGCTACTTGAGTGTCTGGTAGGCAAGATTAGAAGATGGAGGTCAATGGATGGGACTTTTGGCTCAAGGCACCCAATATTTTATGGTGCATACATGTGTTTGGATTCTCTATTACTGTGGCATTATAGCCTTAATTTTTGCAATTATGATAATATCATACTCTGTTACCAGGATATGAATGCAAAGTCAGGTGCAGAAGCCAGATATGACAGTTTTTTAGAAAATCTGGATATTTGGATACGATATGTTTAGTTATGGCATACAAAAATCACACACACACATGCAAAACAAGTGTCACAGAAGATAAAAAATACCATTCCTGATTTTTAGAAATATAATAAAAAAGAATGAATGTAACTGAGTTACTGAAACCTTCCAAATTTGGTGTGAAATGAGGCACTAGGGCTTCATTTATAGTTATGTTTCTTTATTTTGAGGGTTGTTTCCTTTCCCCTACCTTCTTTTTCAGTTTTTCAATGGATATAGGATGGAATAATAAGCAGCCTCATCTAGGATGTATCTAGGCTGTATCCAATACAAATATTATCTGGGCTGTGTTATCGCTCAAGTTCTCACTTAGAGTAAAAGTCCCAAGCACAAGTTGTAAGAACCCAAAGGCAACTGCTAGGCCAGCCACCCACTGTCATCTCTGTGGCCTTGCCTTTCTCACTTTAGACTAAGAAAAGGATTCTTAGCTTAGGGGGTATTCCTAAAGGTCAACTAAGCCTAGTCGTTGTAATATGAGAGAAATATCTTAGCTTAGTTGATTATCTTGATTATGTTATTAATCTAAACAAGTCAATTTGTCTTATATAAAAGAGCGTGATAGAACATACAAATCAATATTAGATCAATACCCCCAAATCGGAAATATGAGTGCAAACCAACACCACAAGTGTGTTAACAATAAGTGATAGAACCAAGATTTATTACAAGCAATTATGTTTGATGTTGCAATGCCCAATTATTGAAGGAAAGTGTGGATCTTGGGATATAACAACACAATGCAAATTATTCCAAACTTCTCCAAATCTTACACAATGAATGCTGGGAATTTAAAGTGACACGAGACAGATTTAGTACAACTGTTATGCTGGTTGATTTTTCAAATTGCGGTTATGCGATAAACAAGATTTACCATGAAAAATTACCCCAAGAAANAGTGAAGCATGTGCTTAGGTACTTGCATGGTACAATGGAGTATGGACTTAGGTATGTCAGGGGTGATGGAGTACAACTGCAGGGGTATACAAATTCAGATTAGGCAGGAAGTACAATGGACAGGAAAAGCACCTTAGGGTGCTGCTTCAGCTTGGGATCAACAGTGATTTCATGGTTTAGCAGGAAGTAGACGTCAATGGCACTTAGCTCAATAGAGGTAGAGTATATGGCAGTGAGTATGGCGAGTTGCAAAGTAATTTGGCTTCATAAATTGCTTAAAGGTTTATTTGATCAGGAGTTGGAGCCTACGGTGATATACTGCGATAATCAGAGTTGGATCAAACTCTCGGAGAATCTAATATTCCATGACAGGTTCAAACATATTGAGATCATGTATCTCTTCATCTGAGACATGGTTCAGAAGGGAGCAGTCAAGCTCCAGTACATCTCGACAGATGAGTAAGTTGCAGACTTTCTCACCAAACCCTTAGTGAAGGGTAAGTTTGTCTTCTTCGGAGATAAACTTGGAGTGGTGGTGAATACCTTCCTCACTAAGAGGGAGTGTTGAAGTTTGTAGCATCGGACAAGTATCTCCACATTGGATTGTGTCCATCATGTGGACATCATCATTAATACCTCTTAAAACTTAGGAAATTCACTTTATTAAAGCAATTATTAAAGAGAATGTCTTTTTATAAGAAAAGTGAGTTAATCTAATGAAAAGCTAAAGTTTTGACTTAGGCTTTGGCTTAAGTGAATTAGATAAATCTCAACCATTGATCTCAAGTGAAGTTGAGATCCAATCTCAACCATCAATCACTTTGGAGATCTAGGGTTTTGATTTGGTCATAACTTAGGCTTATAAAAGGCAGCCAAGGGGTAAGGTGAAGACACACATTTCATTCTTGAGACAGCGAGAGAGAAAAGACAGCAGCTGAAGAAAATTTGTTTGCAGGTGACCGGAACAGCTTGGCAGGAAGGAAAACGTCGGGCAGCAAGGGCCGCGGGCAGGTTTTTCTGTGGGGCAGCAGGGCCGCACAGCAGCGGCCAGCCCCGTATGGTCCATACAAGCTGTGGCAGTGGTCGTACAACATACATACAGCAGCATACAGCCAGCACAGAAGAGGGTTTTGGGCAGGGGTTTCTCAGTGGATCAGCAAATCAGGTTCTGCTGTATTTTTATCTTTTCTCAGTGGGCCATTATCCCGGTAAGGGAGCCCTGATTTTTATAATAAAATCATCTCGTTGCTGGTTTTCCCTTAGGGGTTTTTCCAGGGGTATTTACCCAAAAAGATCTTTGTACATGTGTTTGGTTTCCTATTTTACTTCCGCTGCAATTTCTGGCTAAGAATCTCAGTGTGCTTTTATTCAGTAGATCTGCATTTTATTTCAGCAAGGATTTACTAGGAATTAATTCTCGTGATTGGGGTTTAAGGAAATTTAAGAAGCACATCTTCTCTTTTTGTCCATTCAAAGAACTTGTGGCCTTCCGTGCCACAAGTAAAACAATAAATAGCCAACTTGAATCCTCCATAACCTCTACCTCTGGCTCTGAAAAAGCATCCGTCTCTGCCTGTACTTCAGAATGTATGCTCTTCATTGGAATTTTTTTCTTTGTCTGCTTGTATATTCCATGTTAGGTGTGGAAGTGTACCCTCTACCTCTGCTGGTGCTCTTCCTCTACCAAAGTTCCTTTGGGTTGCATTCTGAGCCAACTTTTCGTCCACATTTGCCATAAGTAAAACAATAAATAGGCAACTTGAATCCTCCATAACCTCTACCTCTGGCTCTGAAAAAGCATCCGCCTCTGCCTGTACTTCAGAATGTATGCTCTTCATTGGAATTTTTTGCTTTGTCCGCTTGTATTTTCCATGTTAGGTGTGGAAATGTACCCTCTACCTCTGCTGGCGCTTTTCCTCTACCAAAGTTTCTTTGGGTTGCATTCTTAGCCAACTTTTCGTCCACATTTAAAGTTAACTAATATGAGCTTCCTCCACTGAACTTAATTTGTGCAAACTACTCTGATTTTGAATGGCAAACAACCCATTTATTTACATACCTTGAAATTTGTTGGTCTTCATCCTCTTCCACTCTTTTGTATATTCCACACTGTTTGTTCCTTTTGCCTCAAATTCCTCAGTTGTTTGAACAGGGTTTGCTTGTCATTCGCAAGTCAAAATTTCTCCCTCAAGTTTGACACCTACTTGCTCCAGCTTCAAACTTTGTCTTTGCCCTTTCAAATTCTCTCTTGCTGCACATAAGCCCATCAAATGGTAACATGCCCTTTCAGCTTAGTACATACAAATTTTTCTCTGGGAGCCTTCCAACCTTTCGCAGTTGAAATACCTCTCCATCTTGCTAAACCAATATATATCAATTTTTCCATTTTAAATCTTCCACCATAACAAGAAATTCCATTTTTTGTAGATTTCTTAATCGTTAACAGTCTCAGAATCTGCAATGCAACATATCCTTCTTCCTCCGGTTTTGATTCACTGCATTATCCTCTTTTTCTTTTTCTGTCTTCTAGTTCTTCAATCCATTTGTTCAACACCTGCAATTTTTTGTTCGTCACTGCTCTGCATCCTCTCTAGTCCATTTTCTTCACCGACACTATTTCTTTCTTTGAGCAATCCTCTTGACTAAGTCATCTCTTCTCCCAGAGTTCAGGCCTTGCTCTGATACCAAATGATGCAGTGCCTTTTTGTTGGCCCAATTTCTCCTTATCTGCACAACTATCTCCCTGCAAACAATGAGTCACACAGGTTAGCATAAACTAATTTTTCATGCACAGAAATTTACTCGGAACTATACAATACACAGTGCAGGGCAATCCGATTGTCATTAATATTTTAGAACAAAGTGCAGATGCTACAAAGATTTGATCTCTCATTTTCTCTCCTACTCTTCACACTTCACTCCCTTTCGCTGCCTATCTTATCTATTTAGCTATTTTACTCTTCAGGTTTTGGGTGAACTCACAGTTGGGTTTGTCTCTTCTATTTTTGGCCCTGTCACTTCAGTTCTGCATCCCTATTGGCCTTCTGTTCCTTGCATTGTTTTTTCTCTGCTTAAGTCTTTATGCTTTTTCTTACACTTTTATCTTTAGCATGGTTCTCACTTCCTACCACATCCTCATGCTCCACTGACTTCTTCCAAATTCTCTCCAGCTTCTAACTGTGCACAAGTTCTCCGTGCTGAAATCTTTGCACTCACCTGTAGTCATTGCCTTGTGCTCCTTTTCCAGTTCATCTCTGCACCTTCTATCTTCTTGCATGTATTCACTTTGAGTTTGTGTTATCCATTGCTTCAACACTCTTCTCTTCCCCGTGTCAAAGTTTCGCAATCATTTTGTTTTCCTCAAATTGTGTTGTTCAACTGGCATCTATGCAACTAAATTTTGTCTTTCCTACACAATTCTTTAATGACTTCACTCCACTTTGTCTTTTTGACTATGTGTTGTCCTCTCCATGTGCGCGTTTTCCTCCATGCCGACACTCATATTTTTCTTGGAAGCTTCCTGCATCAGACTTGGTGCTAAATGATTGTAGTTTCAAAGTGGACATTATGATTCACAGCAAATGGTTGAATGATTAGTGTTGGAATTGTTACATGCCAAATATAAAATTCTCACCCTCAGTTGTTTATAGAAAGATGGTTACACTAGCGATAATCTAGGACAAGTTGAATAGGAAATGAAATGCCAACTCTAAACTCTCTACTTGGTTGGTCATAATCAATAAAATTTGGCAGGCTCCAGTCAAACCCAAAAAAGCTTTCCTTGTCTGCCCGGTTTCTTATTTTTCAGGGACTGGCCCTTGGACCTTGGCTAGCCAAATTGGCATTGTGTCCCCTGTCTACCCATTCTATAAAAAAGGGGAGACATCTCTCCACCGTTCTCTTTTTGCTCCAAACGGCGCTTCGTGGTGGAGCTGTACACCTCCAAATAAGTTGTCCCCATTAATTGTTCAAATGCCATTTTAGGAGATGTCTATGGATTTCTTTTTAATTTCCATGCTACATGCTAATCTTTTAGAATTAAGACTTTTTCTTTTCTATGGAAAGAATGAAATCACGCTATGCATGGATGGTTATTATATTCAAAAGTTTTTGTCATATGTCCAGTATTATACTTTTATGTCCAATTATGCTGTGTAGATCCAAAACTAGGCCGAGAAGGTGGCTATTTAACTGGGACACTTGCACAAAGTTATTGTTCATTGGGGTAATGTGGTTCCACAAATAGACGGATAGGAATTAGAGCCAGTCTCTCCATAGCTCACATGACAGACCATGTAATGAAGCCCACTCAGAAGCTCCAACCACTTCCAGAGGTAGGGACAGATTGTCAGGAGAACCAAAGACAACTAACTCGACATGACTACCCAACTGTATTCTTGGCTACTTGAGTGTCTGGTAGGCAAGATTAGAAGATGGAGGTCAATGGATGGGACTTTTGGCTCAAGGCACCCAATATTTTATGGTGCATACATGTGTTTGGATTCTCTATTACTGTGGCATTATAGCCTTAATTTTTGCAATTATGATAATATCATACTCTGTTACCAGGATATGAATGCAAAGTCAGGTGCAGAAGCCAGATATGACAGTTTTTTAGAAAATCTGGATATTTGGATACGATATGTTTAGTTATGGCATACAAAAATCACACACACACATGCAAAACAAGTGTCACAGAAGATAAAAAATACCATTCCTGATTTTTAGAAATATAATAAAAAAGAATGAATGTAACTGAGTTACTGAAACCTTCCAAATTTGGTGTGAAATGAGGCACTAGGGCTTCATTTATAGTTATGTTTCTTTATTTTGAGGGTTGTTTCCTTTCCCCTACCTTCTTTTTCAGTTTTTCAATGGATATAGGATGGAATAATAAGCAGCCTCATCTAGGATGTATCTAGGCTGTATCCAATACAAATATTATCTGGGCTGTGTTATCGCTCAAGTTCTCACTTAGAGTAAAAGTCCCAAGCACAAGTTGTAAGAACCCAAAGGCAACTGCTAGGCCAGCCACCCACTGTCATCTCTGTGGCCTTGCCTTTCTCACTTTAGACTAAGAAAAGGATTCTTAGCTTAGGGGGTATTCCTAAAGGTCAACTAAGCCTAGTCGTTGTAATATGAGAGAAATATCTTAGCTTAGTTGATTATCTTGATTATGTTATTAATCTAAACAAGTCAATTTGTCTTATATAAAAGAGCGTGATAGAACATACAAATCAATATTAGATCAATACCCCCAAATCGGAAATATGAGTGCAAACCAACACCACAAGTGTGTTAACAATAAGTGATAGAACCAAGATTTATTACAAGCAATTATGTTTGATGTTGCAATGCCCAATTATTGAAGGAAAGTGTGGATCTTGGGATATAACAACACAATGCAAATTATTCCAAACTTCTCCAAATCTTACACAATGAATGCTGGGAATTTAAAGTGACACGAGACAGATTTAGTACAACTGTTATGCTGGTTGATTTTTCAAATTGCGGTTATGCGATAAACAAGATTTACCATGAAAAATTACCCCAAGAAAGTAATCAATGTTGATATTTCCAAAATTCAGATTATCTTGCATGTGAGTGTATGAAACAATTATGAGCAAGTTTAGTTAACAAGATAGCTTGAAAGGAAAGATGCCATCCACAACAATGTAAACTCAAGAAAGTAAATTCCAGATTTGTCTTATCAAGTGATTTGACAATAAGTTCAATTTATCCCAAGATCAACATCACATAACATGAAACCAAATCTGGAAATTGCTTAACAGTGAGATATGTCCAAAATAAACCAATCGGTTCCTTAATTTATGTGCGGCAAGTATTTTATGTACCAGATCCGTCAAGTTACTTCCCCTAAACTTTAAAGTGATGATTCAAGCATTTATCAAGGCATCCACATGCCTATTTATTGTTCCAAACATGAGAGAGATGTTAAAATTTCAGACCCCAACCCAGTTTTAGTCTCGCTGATTTTTCAGCCAAAGTTAAATGCCCAAACCCTGTTTCAGCACTGTTTCAGCACAGTTTCAGCACTGTTTCAACACAGTTTCAGCGTATAAAAAACTTAACAGAAAATAAACTTCAGAACTGAAACATGAGGATTCTGAACATCGTTTTTAATGCAGAAATAAAATATCAGCAGTATGCAAAACTCAGAAAATTTAGACACAGGAATTTTCGGTCTAACTTCGGCCCTGGAAAAACCCACAAGGGGAAAACCAGTGAGAGAGGGCTTTTTATTATTATTGACCTTCTGAGAAATTTCTTTTATAGCATATTCATCTTCAGAAATTTACACAAACTTATCTGGACTTTCTTTCGCAAAAAATCCTTCTGAACAGTCCTGGAAAATGCTCCTCGATTTCTGTCCCAGAAATCCGTACAACTGTACGGCTGTCCTAGCAATTAATGCTGTACGGACTGTCTCGAAATTTGTGCCAAAACTCTGCTAAGACTGTACGGAAAACCCAACATGAACAACTCCTTGCAAACCGTGCTGTACGACCCTCGAAATTCATGCCAAACTGACGGACTGTACGGAAATACACTCAGAAATTAATTGCAGCAGTTACCTCGATTTCTATGCCAATAAATGGCTGTACAGCAGCCTTGGGATGCGTGCCAAACTCCTAAAAAATTATTCTGCTGTCTCCCTCAATTTTTGTGCATGAAAAGTGGTTGTACGGCCTCTAGAAATCCGTACCGTACGGTCTGCATTAATGGCTGTACCTTGTCTTGATAT
>JZKD02S1241776.1:0-12324 GCA_000966675.3 Picea glauca
CATATGAAATATATTAGCATTTTTTTAATATGTAAATTCTACTATTCACATATCATCTAATTTTATTTGTTAATGAATTTCTATCTAGATTATTTGCTTTAAATTCCACTACATTCATAACGATTGTTACACCATTTTTAATTAGACAAGTATATAAAATAACATTTCATATAATTGTAACACCATTTCTTAAATTTCAACATGATATTTTTTTTTTCTATTTTGTTTCAATAATTAGGATGGCATTGCTCAATCTATGAATGGGAACAATTACTTTTATTAGGCATTGCTAAACCTATGAAAGGGAACAATTACCTTTATTATGTATAAAAGAATTTGTTTTCAAAGATTTCCTTGTCTATATTATTTGAGTATGTAGGAGTGGTTTTTTCATGCATTACTTTAAGAAAACAGTTGTAATGTTGATTAGCTTGTAAATAATATTTGTGTGTATTAATGATGTTGATTTTGTTGTAAATAAGATCTTTTCATATAAGATAATGTATACATTCAAATTTGAAATATTGAATGTTTTTTTAAGTTTTTTTAAATTTTAATAATTTAAATGTTAAAATAATTTCCATTATTAATGGAGGAAAGTTTACATTGTTTGTTAAATATTAATTTAAAAGACTTTATTGAATTTCATTTTGATAAATGAATGTTTTCTCCAAACTCCTAATTTATTTCCCTCTTCATAAAATCAAGAGCTCTCTGTAAATGATGTAATTACATGTTGAAGAATAATGAATGTTAAACTTTCCTATAATGTCCATGAGTTTCATCTTTGGTTTTTTCATTTAAATCTATATAAATGATCAAGAGGATTATAAAACATATTATAGTTTTTCGTTTAGATCTATATAAATAATCAAGAAGATTATGAAACATGGATTATATAAATAATCATTAGAATTATGAAATATGTTCGGGTTTTCATTTAAATTTATATAAATGATCATGAAGATTATGAAACATGAGTTATAGAAAGGGGATATTAATGTTCGCAACATCTTCTACTATCTTAGTGTTAAAGTTATTTACCCTTATTATACTAAGCTTCTTTCTAAATGAAAAAGATCCTTCCAAGGAATTGAAAAGGAAAATCATATTACTATATTAACAAAGTATAACCTATATGGTAAATCTTTCACATATCATCCAAACAATTTTTTTAATGAATCTCCATCTTAACTACTTTTCTTTGAATGCAACACTGTTTTTCAATGATATTTGAATACAACACAATTTTTCACTAGAGAAGTGGATGTAAAAATGACACTTGTTTCTAAAAGTGGTGAATTTCTCACTCATAATCATTATATATATATTTTTTCTATATTTATTTAATTTTTTTCAAATGATAAAGTAAATCAAATTTTATATCAATATAAAAATGTTAAGAATGTTCATGAAACATGTTTGAGTTGAATTTTCAAAATAAAATAAATTTGTATATATATATATATATATATATATATATATATATAGAGTTTATCAAATATTTTATAGAAAAAAGGTTTAAACTTAATTCTTTTATTGATAAGAAATTGTGAGTAGATTTATGTGAAGTTAATAAGTAGTAGATTTTCAAAAGAAAGTCTAAACTTAATTCTTATATCGATGAGAAATTGTAAATAGATTTATGTGAAATTAATAAGTAGTAGATATATAAATAATATCAAATAAAATACTTCATATAAAAATATAAAAATATTTCATATAACTATATTGTAACATTTAAAAAATAAATTTTTAATTTATTTATAAAATCTATAAAATAAATAACTCCATATAAAAATAAGAAAAGATTTCTTATAATTATATAGCAACAAAAAAAAACAAGTTCTAAAAAACTTTCTTATAACTATATTGTAAGATAAAATGTCTAAAATTTAAAAACTAGTTCTAAAAAACTTTCTTATAATTATATTGCAGGATAAAATATCTAAAATTTTAATGATGAAAATAATTTATGAATAGAATTATAATATATAAATAACTTACAAATTCATGAAAAACTTCCAATAAAAAAATGTTGTGTAAAAATCTGAAAATTTTAATTTTAACTGTATTACAACACATTAAATATGAGAATAAAACAAATAACACTTTATCATTATTTAAAAATAAATAAAAAATAATATCCTTAAATTCATCTCATCAAACTATTATATGGAAGAGCAAAACTGAAAGTTCCACATCGTCGGGGTGTGGCTGGATGCAAAGGCTTTGTCCCCGACCGCAGGTAGTTTCGTATATCGAAGAAAGACAGTATACTTTCCTTGGGATAAGAACCTTGGAAAATATTATATGGATATATGGTATACCTTAACACTTATGTCTCATCAAAGTATTATATGGATATATGGTATACTTTAACACTTATGTTAAGTTTTTTTTTTTTTTAAATAATTGGAGTGGCTCCTTGAATCTTGAAAGATGAAAAAGATCTCAACTTTTGTATCATTTGACTATATAGGAATGATTGTTAATAAACAAATTTTCTTTAATATTATTTTTTAGTAAGAATTTTCCATGTAGGAATAACTTTTTTACATTTTAGTTTTTGAATATATATTCTCTATGAAAGAACTTATCTTTACATTGTAATTCTAGAATGTTGAGATTTAAATGTTTCACTTTGTTTAAATTACAACATATTAAAGATGAGAATGAATCAAATAACTATTTATCATTATTTAAAAAAAAAAAAAATCTCTAAATTCATCTCAAACAATAATGGCTACTTAAATAATGAAAGATGAAAAAAAACTCCACTCATGCATAATTTGAATAGATAGGAATGGTTTTTCATAAACAAATTTTTTTTGAATGTTATTATTTTCTTTGAATGTTTAACTTTTTTTTAATAAGAATTTTCTATGTAGAAATATCTTCTTTACATTTTAGTTTTCGAATATTGAAATTTAAATATTACACCTGTTTTTTTGAGTAATTTTTGTTCTCTATGGAAGAACATATTTTTACATTATAATTTTAGAATGTTGAAATTTAAATGCTGCACTTTGTTTCCTAATTTCCATTATTAGTGGAGGAAAGCTCATTTGGTTAGAAAGATGTGAAAGATATTAACCAACTTTATTAGCATATCGATGGTGAATTTCCTTTTAGTATGCATGGATTTTTTCTTTATACAACTAATTCATTAGTTCACAACAATATTTGGTCCCTATGTCTCTTTCTCTTCTCAAGGATTTACAATGAAATTTTTCTCTAAACATGATCCTCATTTAAACAAGCATTCAATATCGTGTTACTTTCACTAATCTATCATTAGGCATTGTTCATTACTAAAATACTTTAACACATTGTTGTTATCATTGAGCTGGTTCTCAATTTTGCACAATACATGAGATTATGAATGGAGAAACTCCTTCAAACTTTTTATGTAATATCTTTTCCATTATTGGTGGAGAAAATCTCATTTGGTTAGAAAAGATGTGAAATATCTTAACCAACTTTATTTCCAAATCACTCATTTTAGTATGCATTGATTTTTTCTTTATGCACTTAATTCATTAGTTCATGTGCTTAATTTTTGTACTGGCTCCTTCAAACATACAACAATATTTGGTCCCTATGTGTCTTTCTCTTCTCAAGGATTTACAATGACATTTTTCTCTAAACATTGATCCTCATTTAAACAAACATTCAACATCGTGTTAATTTCACTAATATATCATTGGGTATTGTTCATTGCACAAATACTTTAACACATTGTTGTTATCATTGAGTTGGTTCCTAATTTTGCACAATACATGAGATTATGAGTGGAGAAAATCCTTCAAAATTTATGTAATATCATTGATCTGGATACTACCTTGAACATAAGGGACAACCAAAGGATCGAGACATCATCATGGTTATGATAATAATTCAAGTTACTTTAGCAATGAAAACAACAAAAAATAAAACACATTTTCAATTAGACAATTTAATGTAGTATTTTTGAAGGGGATGTGGACAAAATCACATAAATTATAGAAAATAACACAACACATCATAAATACAAGAATACTTTGAGGAAAATGATCATATTTTCCTTCTTTTAAACACTTTAGACACTTTGAAATAAAATTATTTATAGAGATAAAGAACATCAAATAGAAAATTAATTGATGGCCTAATTCATTGTAACAACCCTAATTGTTATGACTCCATGTGACGCAAAGCAAGTGCAAAAGCATTTTTTTTTTATTTAAGCAGGAAGGAAATCAACGACAATAATTAATCAACACGACTTGATGATGAAAACAACTTACACATTCAGGCAACAAACAACAATGACCCAACGTACTATCACATCATGCAACCGAATGAAACATGCGATAATCAATAGATAGATAAAAATGGCTACTCGCCCAACACAAGCAAGATAACGCCTACAAGCTAAAGGATGGCATCAACAACCTGACACATCAGCTTCAACGACCAGTAACTAGAAACCTCTATGGCGCGCCAAACCAACCACATTAAGGCATTATAGAACCAAGTACCAACATCAAATAAAATGAACAATATGCCCACATTGGGAAGCACAAGACTCCGACCAGGTTATCATTCGTGTCTATCCATCAGGGCGTGCAATGATCCCATCATCATGAATCATGTCATCACAAGGCGATAGGTGTGACAGTAACCATGGCACAACATAACATATCTAGACCTTTGGCTCAAGCTAAAATCCAACACACTAGGAGACCAAATTATTTGTCAAAAATACAAGAAGACTATAGCCAAGCACTCGATTAATAAGTCAACAAGATGGAAGGTGACATCATTCAATATTTAAATTGCACGACCAACCGAAGAATTCTTGTTTTCCTATGAGGCACAGTTTTCAAGGAAGTCTCCCACATTGTAAAACATAAATAAATTTAATAATATCTAAAAATTCACGTGCATGGATATTCTATTTAAATTCCCTATATAATAGAATTTTATAGAAAGCTAGCTTAATCTTATGTGATATAAGAAAGTAGTACTTATATTTTGTTAAGCCAATAATGTTTACCATCATATAGAGATAAATAAGTAAATTAATATATTAAGAACATGAATACACAGGTTTTTTTTTGGATTAACAAAGAACTTCCACATCATCTTATCTATCAGTTTAAAATAGTTGTTCAGAAATCCCTGTCCATTAAAAAAATCGCTGTCAAAAATCATTGTCTAAAAAAAATGATATCTAAAAAGGAGATTGTTGTCTAATGATGTATTACTATCCATTAATAACATCGTTGTCTAACACTAATGATATTGTTGTCTAAACTATATTGTTATCCCTTAATGAGATCGTTGTCTAACAAATTGAAAGCTAATAAAGATATTATTGTCTAATAATATATTGCTATCCATTAATGAGATAGTTGTCTAAAAAAATGAAAGCTAATAATGAAATTAACACTAATGATATATAATAATTATATTGTTGTCCCTTAATGAGATCCTTGTCTAATAAAATGAAAACTAATAAAGATATTGCTGTCTAATAATATATTGTTGAGTGAAAATATGAGTTCGTTGTGTGTTATGATATCACCATTTAATATGATAACGATGTGTAGTGGGATATCGTTGTGTAAAATGATATCATTGTGCAATATATATCAATGTCATTTAACTACATGATAATGTTGCACATTAAATAGATGATGATGTTGTCTATCAACCATATGATATGGGTATCCTTTAAAATTATGATATCACTGTCTTGTTAAATGTATAAATCACTATCCAAAAACATAGAGTATAATATGCTAACAATAATATCGCTATCCAAAAATGCAGAGTATAATAATGCTATCAAAAAACGTAGAGTATAATAACGCTATCCAAAAATGCAGAGTATAATATGCCATCCAAAAACTTAGAGTATAATATGCTATCAAAAAACGTAGAGTATAATATAAAAAAACATTGTCAAACATAGTCATAAAACGCAGTGATGTTCTGGCAAAAATGATTTGGAAAAAACTATTTGGGAAAAACAATTTCTTCAGAGATTAATCCTTCAAAGATTAATCATTCAAAGGTTAAACATTCAAAATGCAGAGTTTAAACATTCAAGGATTAATCATTCCAACACAGAGTTTTATCATTCTGGGATTGATCATTCAAATCATAGAGTTTAAAAATTCAGGGATTAATCATTCAAACAGAGGGTTTAAACATTCCAAAGAAACACAAAATTGATCATTCAAGGAAAAGCAGAGGTAATCATTCAACATAAATGCAGATATAATCAATCAAGAAAATGCAGAGATACTCATTCACAAGGATGACACAAGGATTAAAGATCAATCAGAAAAGAAAAACGCAGAGATAAGTAAGGGATAGATAGTTGGGAGAAATTTATCCTTCACTTATTATCCATGCACAGGAAAGCAGGGCATTTGAATCTATAATTATTTAAACACTGAAGTGTCGACCTTTGATTCGGCTCCTAGCCGTCTGCTCAGGCACAGACTAATAACTTAAGAGATAAGGGAAAAAGATAAAAACAAAATTTTCTTCGTATTAATCAATAAAAACAAACGCAGAGAATTCATTGCAATCAGGGGTTGGTTTCACCATGGTAAATCAATTCAAAATACAACGATCATAAGGATGGGATGACTTCAAGTTTTTTTATCATTAAACGTTGGGCTCATCAAGACAAATTGTTGAAGATAAAAATGAAATATTTGGATAGTGTTACACTGAATAAAACATAATATTTAACACAGTATAAGTACAATACTGAAGGCGCATGAAAAATGTTTAAACTACCATTCAATAAAAATATACACATGAGTACAATATCCAAATGTGAAATCTCCGAAGTTGTTGTCCCATGCGCGCTCCATCTAGCTCTTGCTTGCTAATCGATGTGACCTCACCTATACCTCCCAACTAATGCTAGGGGTACTCTTCTTCCCCCTAAACACCCTAGCTGAAAATGGGCCACACACACAATACCAGAGAATGCTATCACCCAGCTCACCTCACAAAGTCGAGCTACCACTAGTTACTCGAGCTGGGTATCCCAACTCCCACAAAAGAAAGTTCAGTCAATATAAAACTTCAGCAGCGTAACGTTACAAAAAAAGATGAGAGATCCATACTCCTCTCCCCCATCCTTTTTATAGAGATTTTAAGTAAAATTAGTTTCCCAAATTCTCATTAAATAACTTTTTCAGTTAATTAATTTTGAAAAACCTCCCCCATACAAATGTCGCCCGATCCCCTAGTTGCACTAGAAAATCAATTTTATTAATTAATTAAATATTTCTATTTCCCTCATCCACCTAAGAGCATTCCTAAAAATTCTCCTCGGTGTCCCAAAATCCCCTTACACTTCTTAAATGACTTATGCCTTACTTAATTCCTAGCTGAGTTCACAATTAGAAAGTTCCAAAGAAAAAATTCCTTACTAAGTTAGACATTCAACTTTTTATTAATGTTTCCCCTTTTCTTTAAGTTTCCTATTTATTTTAAGTTTCCACCTTTTTCCTTTTTAACTAAAACTCAATTTAGAAAGTGTAGATAAAACAACCATTTACCCTTTTTCCTTTTTAATTAAAAATTAATTGAACAAGTGTAGATAAAAAAACAACCATTTACCCTCTTTTCTTTTTAACTAAAAATTAAATTAGCAAATGTAGATAAAAAAAACCATTACCCATTTTAAAAAATTTAATCCTCCATTATAATTTTGAATTTCTTATGCCCCTTCTTATATCATATGCATCCCCCCAGGTCGCTGAGTGCAGACTATAGTTGTCCCACTGGACCTTGACATGATCTACTGTTTGACGCAGTAACTGTCGAATGTGATGGTCCATGATGCAGATTGGCTCCGCCATGAGTGCACCCTCATCATATACCTACAAGGAACTCATGTCAATAACATGTGTAGGATCACTAACATAATGTCTCAAAACATATACATGAAAAACATCATGCGTACGCCTCAAAGAATCAGGCAAGGCTAGTCGATAGGCCATAAGCCCCTTCTTTTCCACAATATCAAAAGGTCCCATGAACCTAGGAGAGAGTTTAACACCCTTTCCAAACTTGATCGAACTCTTATGCAATTTCACCCGCAAGAAGACTCGATAGCCAACTTAGTAACTATGGTCAACATGATGCATATCGACATAACTCTTATGTCGATCCTGCTCTTCCTTGATCCTTTGTATTATTGTTTTCATTTGATCTTCCATTTCTTGGATCACTTCTGGTCCCACCAGGACCCTATCCTCAAGCTGATCCCAACTCAAAGACATCAGACATGGTGGACCGTAAGGAAACTCGAAAGGTGCCATATTGATGTTGCTTTGATACTTGTTGTTATATCCAAATTCTACCAGTGACAAGAATTATTCCCAACTCTTATGTTGGTCCATCACGTACATATGAAACATGTCGTCCAAGATCTGGTTTGTTCATTCCGTCTTCCCTTCCGTCTCCGGGGGATACGCGGTACTAAAGTTAAGTTGGGTTCCCAAGGCCTCTTCGAAACTAGTCCATAATCGTCCAGTAAACACCGATCCTCAATCAGATATAATCCACTTAGGCATGCCATGTGACATCCCCAAAAATAAATTATTTTTGAAATTCAAAATTTGTTAGAAAATTATTCCATTTTCAGTAAATTCGAATTTGGAAAATTTTTGCCATTTATGACAATTCCAAATTTCAAATTTGATAAATTGTAATTAATTATTATGACTGTTGGGTAGAGACCTGATTTGACCCAACTAGCTATTTGACTATGGCAATTGTATGTAAACAGATTATTGTTTTAATTATTACAGGAGGACAAATGGAACATCCATGTTAAATTTCCCTGACCATGACTCCATGAGTGGGGAACATATTGAAACTACCCCTGGGATGATTGTTACAACTGGAAAATCAAGGATTTGGCCATTGGCAGCCCCTAAAAATTAGGGATTTAGAAAGCTACGAAAATTCCCAAGGGAGGGAAAAGACCTAGGAAAAAATATTGGTTGGATAAATAGCATATGTGAGGAGACAAGACATTGCCTAGTATGTTGGAAAAAGGAACTACTATATACCTGTTGTTATGAACACTGAATATTGAGTGTGAGGCAAGGAGAGGACTGCAGATAGATGAAACATTGTTGAAGAGGAGATTTCAAGTTCTCCCTTATGGATTCATGGTTAGGCTAGGGGGTGGATTGGGCAAGTGATTTGGCTACCCTGTCCTATGGTTGGGAGGAACGTGGTTGTTCCCTTTTTCATCCCGCAAATTGGTTCAGATATGTATTATATTCCTTCTCTGTTTGGGATGATTAAAATTGATTTATTGGAATGTATTTCATTTAGATGTGGAATAATCTTATGGATGAATTCTGTTTGCCCTTGTAGAAGTATAAAACTGATCGATTTTCACAAAATTTAGTTTTGCATATTTTGTCGTCTTGAATACAAAATGAATAATGTAGTCATCCTTTTATGTATGAAAGAGTATGTATGGCTATTTCTGGAACTTATTCTATGGACTAAATTACTGCTAAAGATGTATATATACTTATGCCAGAACTAGCATGGAGCACTAATTATTCCTTATATAAATACATGAAGATATTTCACACAGGCATATATATATCTATATATACATAAATATGTCTTTGCATAGTCAGGAATAGACAATATAGAAGAGAATTCAGATGCAATGTTGATAAAAAAAAATTATATATTTATGTACAGATATGTTCTATACTCTGTAAGTAAAGAATAATTTTAGCAGTCTTCCAATTGAGATAATAGAATAATTTACGAAATGGTAGGAACTATATGAAAAGAATTTAATTTTACATATCCTTTCCTTCTTGACAAACGCTATCGTGGGTCATCTAGAAAGGCACTGTAACATTATAAAACACTACACACCTTTCCAGAATTGTAGGCGAGAGGACCTAACCGTTACCAAAAAACCCACAAAATAACCAAGAATGACGAAAATATATATATGTGATTACATATGCATAACGAAAACTAGTCCAGATATAATTAATAGAGTCGGGGACTTTCAATCTACTTGATATACTAATAGACTCAGGCCTGTATAATTACCCAATGCATGGATCCGAGCAATCCCTTTATGATCGGAAATAATAATATAACTTCAGATAGTTTGTATATACAGAAGTAAGGTGAAATTTGAAATGAAACAAGTGGTCTGTCTAATTATTACAAGCTCAGACTGAAATGTTACAACTATAAACGTAAAGTGTTACACATCTAATACTTTTATTTTTCCAAGGGCCTATGATGATAAAGATTCAAGGTAGAGTTACAAGAATGAAAGAATAAACATCATGCTATTCATAGTATCAATTAATTCCAATATAACAAAAGAATTTAGATTGTATTTTCCATTCCAAAATGTCGAGTTAGGGACTAGTAAAGAACTCTGACCAAGCCTCTCGGCCAGACCTATTGATAGTCCATATAAGCTTAAATAGGCAACTCACAAAAGATACAGAGATAGGAAAGATAAAATTCCTACTTGGGCTACTAACTCATCCAAAGAAATTATTCATGCCATTTACCCATTCTCTTATTTCATTGTTCTATGTGCCATATACTATAATTCAAATCATTGAGCTATTCTTTTGATTGATGGTACTCAAGAAATTTTCCCTATTACAACTTCATATATCCCTAAAAAAATTTACTTCTTGATGTTTTAACTCTGAATGATGAAGTTTTATCCATTGAATTCAATAGTCAAATTGTCTCATCTAAATTGCTTTACCACTCATGTGCTATCGAGCAACGTGTGATAACAAGACGAAAACCGACCAACCTTTCAAATGGACCTAAGACAATCTTCGAGGGGAACTGGTAGGCCGCTCCAGTTTATCACTCACCTCACCCCTCACACGAAATGCCAAATCCAACAAAACAAAACCGAAGAGTCGGGGACACAGCGCATGTGGGAAAAAACTCAGGGTTCCACAAAAGGCAACACCAGGCGAGTTAGCAAGAGGGGCGCCCACACGAGAAATTGTAATGAAAACAGGTTAGAGCACGTCGAGGAAAAACTCAAGTTCGCAAGAGGGGAACCCAACCAAGAAAACCGAAGAGCTAGCGACATAGGTGTGATGGGAAAAAAACTTGGGGTTTCCTGAATGCAAGGAAAAATTGGGGTTTCTAAAGGCAATGCAATGCAAGTTGGAAAGAGGAGTCCAAATTTATTTATTCATTTTCCAAATTGAAACTCTCAGAATGAAATTACTCACCATTATTTGTTCCTTGTGAATATTGGCTCGAGGTCGAGGTCTCTATCTCCTTACGCACGTAGTGGCTCGAGGTCTATGCCTCCTTGCACTGCAGTGGCCAAGTTCACTTTCTCCTTGCGCCGTAGTGTCCAAGGTTACTTTCTCCTTACAATGTAGTGGTGAGGTGACAATCGTTGATGATATTTCGGGGGTTGGAATGGCTTCGGTACTCAGATACGAAGGTCCCAAAACCCTGGATGGCTCCTGAAGCAAAGACCTTTGAAATGGGTGTGGGAAAGAAGGCAAGAGAGATAAACCTGTGTTTCATGGACTTGTCAATATCTAAACTCCTTCAAGTCAAACATTCGACTCTTGTGTCCAAGTGGAATCCTACTTATGTATTAGGTTTTCAAAATAAATATAAATAATGAATGGTTGTGAGAAGATCATGTATCCAAAAATTTATTTCATTAAAGGTTGGATTAGCACTAAGTAATATTGGTCTAATAGCGAAATATTTATACACCCAAKTTTGCACTGTTCAAATTATTTCCTAGGCACAAGTTCTAGGGACTTAATAAATATAAAGGCTCTATAATTTTATGTCCTATTATTCATGAATTTTTACTTGCTTTCTAGATGGTTGAAGAATTGAATAGGCCTTTGCATGACATAGATATTATAACTTTTCTTCAAATTCTTCCCCTAACACAAGATTTAGCACCAACCTAATAAAGATAAAGGTTCTTTAATTTTATATCCTATTATTTCTAAATTTTAAGGTTAGGTATGACTTGATATAGACCTAAGGTTTAAGATCTGACTTGTAAATTAGTGGAATTAATTTGGTATTTTGTGTCCTTAATTTGATTTTATATGAAATAATACCAATCCAACCTATCCCCTTAAAAAAAGTGATGGGTGATGAGCCTGGTAATGTCCCTTTTTTTCTCATCAATTTTTCCTCTTTTAATTCCTAAATTTGAGCCTTTCACCTTTCGCCTTATGCCTTTTTAATTAAATTCATGCATCATATGACCCTTGGGATGTTACACATTTA
>JZKD02S1241787.1:0-12324 GCA_000966675.3 Picea glauca
CCTTAAAATCATCCCTAGTTTTGAGTGACAGTCGCCATCAAGTGTTAATCATGGACTGCTGATGAAAACCATTACACGGATAACAACTTATCATGTTCGACCATCAATTTCCAATGATGAGTATTTAAATCAGTTATTTGGTAGCTCTCACTTGGCATCTCATGAAAAAATAGTACCCAAACAAGTGTCTCAAGGTGATTTCTCTGGCCTTCAACTTTTCATTTCCACATATGAACTTTGTATTTAACACGTTGAATGATATTTTACATATGATTTCAAGGAGTGATCGAGTGGTTTCGAGCTCACCCGCTTTTCCCCCCAATATGCATATGGAGGTGCCACATGACCTCGAGATGAAACCATGGTATTCTTATCAAACCTCTTTCAAGATATTAACCTCCGCACTCTTTATTGGCCCAATATGCTCTCTGACCATTGATCTGTTGTACCCATGATCTATGACCTGTCAGGTCCCATCAACTTCACACTTTGGCTAGATTTAGCCTCGTTCACTAGCTTCTTTCCATCAGGAGGAAAGACAAATCTCGGTGAAGAGTAGTGGGATACTGGAGCATGGAAACAACTTCAGTGGGTTGAATTTCTTTGCGTAGATCATAATAAATATTGGAAATCCTTCTACTGAATGTGGAAATAGTCTCATTTCTTTTCCTTTTCAAGGCATATAATTTTTTAAGTTGTAGATCTAGAGTTTTCTTCTTACCCCAAAACTTCGAGAAAACACTCTTCAATTCTTCCCATGATATAATTGTCTCTAGATGCAAATGTTTAAACCATTATTTGGTATCTTGTTTCAAGGATTGAGATAAATCCCTCAGACAAATGTCATCATGGTCAATCTCAAACAAATCTATAACATGGTCAAATTCTTGGATGTGTTTTTCAACTGTGATGGCACCAAGTTCTCCATCAAACACAAGTAGGTACTCATAGTGCTTTGGAGGAAAATAATGAAGGATGTGAGGTAATTTTAAGTGTATGTATCTGTGTTGGGTTTTGGAGAGTGTTGGATCAAGTAGAAGAGGTGAAATATCATCCTTGGCTTCATGAGGCTCATCAACTTGGTCATGGTTAGCACATGGTTCATATGGGAGATCTTGATCAAAATCAAAGATAAACTGAGGACATATATATATATAATTTTAAGATGATTATATATAATTTCAAGATTATCATGATCATCATTTGCATGCAACAAATGAATAAAAAAATATTTAACATGTTCGATAAAGGACAAAAGGTAATTAATAACAAAAAATATTATGTCTTGGAAAAAAATCAACTTTACGTACTTGTTTTCTCCCAAGATGTCCTTTCATACCCCCGTCAAGGGCTCTCATATTCTAATGGAATATCTAAAACACATTTGAATATTAAGTGGATTCACCAATAAAATCTCCAGGCTACCAAGTCTTTGGACAGTGGAGTCATCATAAAAATTTTGAATTATAAATTATTGAAAATGGAGTCGTCAGGTGAATGATATATAGCCTTTTTGTGTTTGAATAATTTTCACCATTAGTAATCATATATGAAATTTGTCATTTCTCTTAGGGAATATTTCACCTTTGGTCCCCAGCAATGGTTCCAGAATGTTAGCACTCTATAAATCTGTTCGGTTGATAAAACAAATGACATAAGTAACTACTTCAACCAACTTTAGTTTGGATTATTATCCTTCCAACCAGAGAGGGCTCTCTTAGGCATAAACCTATTTAAGATGCTAAAAAGATTTGGCATTGCGTGTACAGAGGTCAGATTCTTCCATGGTGTAAAATTTAAAGGTGGTAGGAAAAAATAGAAGAGCAGGGCCATTGGGAAATGGGGTTTGTTCCCGAAAACATACTAAGAGTTATAATCTAAGTATTTCCAGAGAGAACAGAGGAAAAATATGTTTGATTTTTATCCAAATAAGTAATAAGAGATGGGAGAGGAAAAGAGAGGAAAAACTACTATCAACAAGAGGCATCCAATAGAGGGAGAATCTCTTGGTATAGTGTTAGAAAAGAAACATGAAGGCTAGATACTGCAAGAAGAGAACCAATCAGGATTGAATTCTAAACCAGAAAACAATAAACATGTAACAAGTATAATCGATGTGAGAAGGAGAACCAAACAAGATGAATTACTTCTATTACTTAAACATTATTACTAGTATAACAAACAAATTCACAAATATGAAATATGAGAAAACATATTGAACATCAACACTGTGATGAATCTCAACTATCTAAGAAAAATTTATCTTCTTATATTAAAATTCATAAGAAATTAAAAAGTTATCCTCCTACGAGGGCAGGTCCCTCTCCGATAAGTCCAACCATTCATTTATCTTTTTAACAATATATATACATAAATTACATATGAGACCCAAAATGGATCGTCCTATCTAAGATTCCAAACATATATATCGGTCACAGAGGGTGTAACATACCAAAACCAAAGTCCTACTTTCTAGGGAACGTTATAAACAAAAAATGACATTTTTTATATTTTTACCCTGAATGCCACTTGCTTGCATTATCACAAAATTTTCTTAAATATATTTAATTTAGCTTGCAATTTATTTCAAGTTTGCAATCTCTTCCTTTAAAGTGTCAAGCCAATTAGGCTAGTTTTCTCCAGTACATTCAACCATTTTAGATTTAGTCTCCTTTTTCCGTCTCTTGCTTATTTTTCTATTGCCATCTTGCATGTGGTATCTGTCTGCATATACATTAATGATCAAATCCTTCATGATTGGATTCAATCTGAATTCTTCACCTGAAGCTCATTCATCCATAGATTTTGTCTGAAATTTTGTTTCTTGTATTTGCACAACAAGATTTTATTTTTTTCCTAATCGATAGTCTTGTCCTACTATTCAAATTTCCCAGTTGGATAAAGGTCATTGGATCTTTCTCCTCCATTTCCTCTGGTTTTCCTAGAAACAAGATCCTATTTCTCTCAATTGTAAAGGAGTTGGATTAATGGTTCAATTTGCGATTATCTCGTTGTGGAATAAAATGTCAATTACCTGAAATAGAGTAATCTGACCTGTGTTTTTAGTGACAGTCGCCATCGAGTGTTAATAATGGAATGCTGATGAAAATCCTTACAGGGATAATAACTTATCACATTTGACCATCAATTTCCAATAATGAGTCTTTAAATCGGTTATTTGGCGACGCTCACTTGGCATCGCATGGATGAATAGTACCCAAACAAGTGTCTCGAGGTGATTTGACTGGCCTTCAACTTTCCCTTTCTACATGTGACCTTTGTATTTAACAAGTTGAATGAAATTTGACTCGTGATTTCAGGGAGTGATCGAGTGGTTTCAATCTCACTCGCTTTTCCCCCTGATATGCATCCGGAGGCACCACATGACCTCGAGAAGAAACCATGGTATTCTTATCGGCCCACTTTCAAGAGATTAACCTCGTCTCTAATTATTTCCCCTATATGCTCTCTTACTATTGATCTCCGGTGCCCATGATCCATGACCCACTAGGTCCCATCAACTTCACACTTCTGCTATATTTAGCCTCGTCCACTAGTTGGGGCCCTATCCTCTAGTTTATCACACTTCTACACCGATTTAGTCTCTTGCTAAGCCCCAAGACTTGGATTCCATATAAACATTATTATAGTGATAACACCAAGCACACTCCTCAACCTCATATATCTCAAAAAAGTGATCAAACCCAACATCTACATGCAAAAATAGTAAGAATGGACAATTTTTTGTTCGTTTTGTCTTGTTGATTAATTCATAGTTGTGTAATACCAAGACAAAATTGTTGAATTGGAATTGAAATTGTTAGTTGTGTCCTCTTGTGTAATACCAAGACAAATTTGTCAAATTTGAATTGGAATTGCTAGTTGTGTCTTCTTGTGTAATACCAATACAAATTTGTCAAATTTGAATTGGAATTTCTAGTTGTGTCTTCTTGTGTAATACCAAGACAAATTTTTCCACTAGCAATTGGAATTTTTATTTTTGTCTTCTTTTGTAATACCAAGACAAGCTTTTTTCCCATTGAAAAGGAAAGAAACATAAAGTCCTCGAGGAAATAAATACCCATTAAAAAGGTAAATGAATATATAGAAAAGGAAATGTTATGTATGTCAAAGCGTAGGCTTTTAAAAGAGGGAAATCCAATTTCTAGTGGGATAGATGTCGTTGGTATTTCTCCTCCATCACCATAACAAAATCGAAGGAGTTAAGTAGAGACCAATTCATTTCATACTTCTATTGTACCTTCAATTAATATCTCATCAAGAAATGTTGTTGTGGATGACCAGATGATGGAGGATTTTCTTGGAGTTGACTATACAATGGATGGAATTAGAGAGGCAATTGGTGAAAAACATTCTGGTGAGAATTTCTTTTGGTTGAACCTATTGTTGGATAGTCAGAGGTTTTAGAAACTAGTCATGGGGATATCCACTCTCTTCACAAAATTGATCCATCAGTGATTGAAGGGGAAATAAATACAATGTTGTTAACAACACAGTAGGGATGTCAAGAGTTCCATAATATGGTTGCATCGTTCCTACCTAGATTGAGAATTTTTTTATGAAGAACTCCTAAATGAATTCAGGTGGATGAAAGTGGTCTAGTATCACTTGAAGGTAAGTTACCTAACCGGTCTATCCATTATCATTCTTATAAAGTCATTAAAGAATATTTTGAACCAAAAGGCGATGTTGATAAATGTCAATTGTTTTCGGCTTTGTTAAAATATAGAAGTTTGACTACAGTTAGGAGAATTTTAGGCATTAAAGAAATCAAAAGTTTAGAAACAAGACATTTGATTGTTAGAAACTTTATGGATGATTTTCAAAAACTTGGTAATGAATCTCATTCTAAAGACAGTAATGCATCATGACGTGTCTTGTCACTATCAATTATTAGAAATATCACAAGAAAACATCGATTGTTCCAAAAAACCTCTCATCTTATGAAATTCAATATAAAAACCACTAGAAAGTATTCTAATAGACAAGATACCCTTGAAACAGATGGCCCAAAATATTGTTGGGTCTTCACTGGTAGGATACCTCATTCTAACATGAATTTAATTAGAGTAGTTAAGGGACTAATACATGTTTTGTTGCATGACAACACTAGGCCTTCTTCCAACCAAAAATATGTACTAAAATTGAGAAGGTAATATAGGGACTTTGAATCCCATATTAAACAATTTATTGATATTGCAAAGAAAAATTTGTATGAGAGATTCAAGACAGTACATAGCGTACTTAACTTGGGCCAATGATCTTTCCATAAATACAGGCCTTGGTATGTTCGAATAAATGCAATTGATAACACATGTTGTTGTAGATATCACATTGAGTATGGTTATTATTATGACACACACACACACAAATATATATATATATATATATTGCATAACACCATTTTGCAGGAATGCTTATTTATATTATCATCATCGTCTAGAGACTTTATTCACAACATCTTTTGTACAAGATGAGAGGGTTGTACATTTTATCAAAAATATTGCTTAGATGGGACATGCCACATGTGCAGTGGAATTTTATTACAAATCAAGTGCATCCATGTAAGCGATGACTATGAATTTGGGAGGAAGGAGGTTTCCTTGTAATTATTCAAATATGTCGTGTATGATATTGATGGAGGGAAATAAAGGAAACATATACAAATAGTGACTTCCCTGGTATGATTATATGACTTCATGAAGAAATTCATCTTAAATACATGACAATATGTTCAACATGTCCATGTGGCTCGATGAAATAACAAGCATTTTAGAATATATAAAGATACATTTTCCATTTGTATTTTYTTATCCGTGGTTGATTTTGCTGAGAACTACACCCTTCAACTGCAAAATGAGATTCAAAGATAATATTATCACTTATAGAAGCTCAACATAATGGTCCATATCATATATAGGCATGGGCCAGAGAGTAACAAAGAAAATAGAGTTATATTGAAGGAGTGTCACTTCTACATAAAACATTATTGATGCCATGACTTTTCCTACGTACACCATTGCTCTCAGTTGTTTTACAATCACCTTAAGGAGAAGAACATATAGATAGACCAACATTGGATTTTTTTACATGGTTGTGCAGGCTAGTTCAAGAATGTTGGTGTATTTCAATGGTTTTGTATGTTGCACAAAAAAATCAAGGTACCACACATTTGGATCTATTTCGAGTCTAGGAACAAGAAAGGGGAGCATAATTGAGTAGGAGCATGCATAAAAAGAGTGTTACGGAGACAATAAATAAATTTCACAACTACTTCCCTCATTTGAGATGTCAAATCCATTGTTGAATAATGTTCTTCATTAATGGGAGAGGGAACAAGAACTTGTTAAGACCGATCACATAGGAAAGGACATGTACATAGATATTTTTGGGAGGTGGTCGATCTAGATTGATCACAGTGGTATGAATGCAAAAAAATATAGGACACTCCTGGATTCCATTATGATCGAACATCATACAATGCAATCATTGAAATATGGACAAGAAAACATTGTTTCTTTTATGGTCCATGTAGTAGTAATGAATGGGATGATTGTGAATCCAGATAATCAGTTGATAGATGGGAAAGTGTATCAATCCCCATTGGTCAACATATTACTATGGAATTATCCTAGTTGGAGGAGAACCGATCAAATATTTCAAGAGAGTATGATCATGTCTCAGATCTTGTACCACTAGGTTCAGTGAAACCTTCTATTAAATTCTTAATAACTAGCATCAATGTTTTATGTTTTGGTCATTTGTGGACTCATGTTTTGGCACTCCATTTTTTGCAGGGAACATATACATAGTTTTCTCCCCAAGAGGTAATTAATGGAGCACTAGTTATTGATTGGCACATTTCTTATAGGGAAAGAAGACCCTCATGCGATCAATAGTAGACATCGAAGGCATTGAATTTTCCATTGGGTCAATGGTTATTAAAAGAAAATATCTGACACAATATGAAAGAACATGGAATAAAGGTTGTTATGTATTTCAATATTATAGACCAAGTGAGGTTGTATACCACATTATGAACTTGGTTGTTGGTACAAACCTCTAACTACAAACAATGTCAAGTAAGAACTCATCAAAAGTATGATACCTCTTGTCTTACTCCAAGAACGAGAAGTTAATGGAGAAAATCAATATTAGAAGTGATCCCAATGGTCTACTTAAATGACCATAGATATGTAAGAGGAATAATTGAAAAAATATTTCATATTTATAAATGATTGAAATTTTGGTTTCATTTTATGGTTGTTATGGTATTCTTGTATTTTATGGCTCATTTTTTTTGTTAGGGAACTATGTTTATCCTTTCCTTTCCTTTCCTTTCCTTTATTTTTTAGTCTTTCCTTACCTTTTATTTCTTTTACTTACGTTTTTTTCCCTCACCTTTCCTTGCTTTTCATTTCTTTTCCTTTCCTTTACTTTCCATGCCATCTCATGGATTTACTTGCAATGCCATGGCTTGTATTGTCATGCCATTCCTTTCCTTTCCATGGAATGAATTTTCTTGACATGTCATGGCATGCCATGCCTTTCCTTTTCATGTCATCCATTTCCTTGCATTTCCTTTCCATGCCATGCCTTGAATTTCTAGACCATGCCTTGCCTTTCCATGCAATTTCCTTCCATGTCTTTCATTTCCTTTTGTTGCATTATCTTGCTTTGCAATTCCTTTCCTTTCCTTTCCATTCCATGCCTTCTCATGCCTTTCCATGCTATGCCTTGCCTTTCCTTGTTGTGACATGAAATACCTTTCCTTTCCATGATATGTCTTGCCTTGAGTCAACTTGTTATTCCTTACCTTGCCTTACCATTCCATGCCTTTCCTTGACTTTCCATTCCACCCCTTGAATTTCCATGCCATGCCATACCATGCCTTTCCTTGCCATGCCATGCCTTGCATTGTCATGCCATGCCATAACATGCATTTTATTACCTTGACTTTCTATCTCATCCATTTCCTTGCCTTACCTTTCCATGTCATTCCATGCCTTGCCTTGACTTGTCATTCCATGTGTTAACTTGCCATGCCATTCCATGCCTTCCCTTTCCATTCCATGCTCTTCATTATCATGACATGCCATCCCATGCCTTGTATTACCTTTCCTTTCCATGCCATCCCTCTCCTCGCCTTACCCTTCCATTCCATGCCATGCCATTCCTTTCCTTCCCTTGCCTTACCATATCATGCATTTCCTTGCCTTTACTTTCCATTCCATCCCTTTCCTTGCCATGTCATGCTTTCCCTTTTGATGCCAATCTATGTTATTCCTTGCATTTCCTTGCATTGCATTTCATTTCCTTGACTTTCCTTGTGTTTCCTTTCCATGTCATGCCTTTTATTTCCATGCCATTGCATGACATGTCTTGCATTTCCTAGACTTTGCATGCCTTTATTTGCATTTCCTTACCCTTTCATGCCATGTCATGCCATTACTTTCCCTGCCTTGACATTCCATGCCTTGCCTTGAATTTCCTTTCATTTTCATTCCATATCTTTCATTTTCTTTCCTTTACATATCATGACTTGATTTTCCATGCCATTCCTTGCATTGCATTTCCTTTCCATGTCATTCCATTCCTTGCCTTTCCTTCACTTGACTTTCAATGCCATTCCTTACCTTGTCATGCCATGCTTTTCCTTAACATTCCATGCCTTTCCTTTTTATCCCATGCCATGTCACTCCTTGTATTACCTTTCCTTTCCATTCCATACCTTATGTTTCTTTTCCTTTCCATGCCATGCGATGTGATGAAGTGATTTTTCCCCATGACCTTGGGTCAAGTCCCAAAAAAGAAATACCAAATTAAGAATACTAAAATATACCCTCACAAACAAACATGCAAACAATAAATAACTAATGTTTAGTAGGAGAGAGAAGGGAATGAAAAAGGAGAATAATTTCACCTTAAACCCTTCGTTTGATGTCAATCTAGGATCCTTCTTCTTGAAGCACGCCTGGTCTCAACCGAAACTAGCCTGCAATAGGAAATCAAGATAGTGATGCAACAAGGTAGTTATGCATTCAAGTATCATATATCATCTATATAAATCAAATCATATATAAACAAAAAAAACATATAACACTTCAATGAACACAATATAGGAGGGAAAGATAACTCTTCTATTGATAACAATATGTGAAATTTGGTTACAACCTAGTTCAACTTCTGACATTGCTTCAGAGCCAATTGAATGAGTTCTTCCACAAGTCCTTCAAGCATCAAATCAGAAGCGATGATCTTCCTCAAATAAACCAATAAGTATAGGAACACACCCTATCGCTATATAGGAGAGGAAGGAACATTGGAAAAGGAGTTTCCATGTCAGGGGATGCTACTTAGAGAATGAAGGGAATAAGGAATCTTACTAAATATGAACAACATAACCTTGCATCATCAGAATTATTCTCATATTTACCCTCAAGGGTTATTTTATACCATCCCAAAGAGTTTGGGGAGGTTGAATTACATTTAGTATGAGATTAGGTACATTGGGAAATGAGAGCAACCGAAAAACCTGTCTGAAATTGTCGAAATATTTTATTTTTCATAATTTTGGGGGGCATTCACAAGTTGCACATTGGAAAGGTGTGTTTTCCACGTGTTTCATAAAGGAAACCCCTAGATATATGCAAAAGCCAAGTTTTTAAAGTAATTTTTATGAGGAAAGTTTGGGATTTTTCTTAAAAAGATAGGAAAAAGGGTAAGGCCATGTCACAAATGCATAGGTGTGGAAATTTGTGCTATAAAAGATGCCCCCTGGTGTGTTAGTTCGGAAGGGAAAAATGATGGCCGAAATTTATTATAAATCTTAGAGGCGAGGATGTAATGAAGTAAACTCATGAAGGTTCCTAAACAACTGATCCAAAAACAAAAACTGTTAGCAGAAATCAAGTAAGATTCTTCTCTTCCCAAGTTGGGAATACCCATGCTCAAGAGTGATGTAAGCATGGATGCAAAATCAAGTACATTATAGATCTAGGGAACATATGAAAGTATGATTAATGACCATGGCCATGAACATTACACAATGGATCTTTGTGATATATATAAAGTATCAAACATGGCCATGAGGAATACATAGTGGATCCATGTGAAAGTATATTATAGGCAAAAAAAGATATAGAGTGGAACTATGTCTCAAAATTAAGAACAAAGGATATCTGAGACCAATGGAGTGAAAAAGTTGATCCTCTACAAGTATCGATGTCTTTGGAATAGTACAATATGTCATATAGGAGCACAAAATATGTGATGCTCGTACTTCACCCAATGTCTTCAAAACAATCTGCCATGGTATGAGTCTACACCATGTGCATAGATGTGTTGGGGTCGAAAACAATGAGACACAGTTTGATTACCATTCATTGATGTATATCTTTAACAAATGTGATACAACCTGACACAGGCGCACCACCTAGGGCATGTCCACTCACAGGACCTTCTATTTCCTTCCTGACCCGAAGAACTCAAAGGTTCTCTATTTCCCTATCGAGAAATATTTCACCCAAAGAAATCTCTTCAGGGACTCCCCTCCTTCTATCGGGGTTCCCACTATCGGAGTTTTCACACCCACGATGTTCTGGAAACTTGAATCACCGCAGTCCTGGAAACTTTAGTCCACACGACCGGCTCCTATACGACCACAGTTGTAACTCCCATTGGGGTTTCGGGGTTTGCGATGTCGAAATACTTGTGTCTCCAAGACTCGCAATTCCCCGAATCGCGACGCGCCTTTTTCACGATATCCCTTCGGATATAGGCTTCGAACCATAGGAATGTTAACCTGTGACCATGGTCTTATCTCTTATCGAGGTTCAGGATTTCGCATGTCTAAACGCACTAAACCTCTTATCAACAGGATCCCTGATTTCCCGATGCACTGATTCCCGATTTGACGTCACCAGGAATCCTTTCCTCCGTAACCAAAATCAACGGCGGTGAGCAGTCGCTGAGATCAACGGCTCCAGATCTTCCTCAGGGTTTTGTGGCTTCTAGTGTCGAGATTCCTTGATCTTTGATTTTCCCGATCTCACTAATGTCAATTTCCCGATCACTTCGATCTCGGCCACGCGTCCTCTAGGATGGACGGTTCTCGCTGCTCCTCGCTATTTCGCGGTTCGTGAAACCAAAGTGCATAGACACTTTGTCACCGGGATCCCCGATTCCCTGATGACCCAAACACCGATGGATGATCTCCCTTTCAGGACTTTCTCGATGACACCGATGGTTTCCACGCGTCCTTCCAGATGGACGGTCTCGATTCTTCCGAGATTTCGAGATTTTTGATGTCCCGTTTCCTTCGACCTTAGGAACTCTGATTTCCCGATTTCTGACTCTCGCCAGATTCCTAACACCTATCCTCCACTAGCTCTGATTGTGTACTACACAACTCTCTCGTCGAAATTTCGCGTATCGCAAATCCAAACTACAAGGATTTCTTTCCTTCGAAATCCCCGATGCTCCAAACTCCGACTCTTCTGGATCTACTGACACACATCCTCCACAATGAATGGTTCTGGTCTTGTTATGATATCGCGATTACGATTTCAAGCGGAAATATTTCTCTGTCTTTGAAAACCCTAATTTTTTGATATGTACTCGGATCCAACAACCCTCGTGGCTCAAATCGACGGCTCCACCCCTCCTGAGCTTGGAACCCTTTGGACATTCTCACCATAACCTCCTTGCACCTCTGTGAGATCCAATGGCTCACGGGACTTCGTGAAATCTCCTCAAAGGATTTCGTCTGTCCATTCCTCCTTTCGTAAATCCACAGGATGACTGAATGTCTCTTTACGAGACTGGTTCGCCTACTCGGCAACCTACGGCGTTATTGAAACTTTAAGTCACACTTGCCAATGCTACTCTTCAACAACTCAGAGGCTTATCCTTCCTGAGATTTTCCTCGACTTCTCAAGTTCTCCAGAGAGCTTCTTGCATGCACTCCTTGTGGCAAATCTTCAACAACGTTTAAGTGTTGAAGTCACTTGACTCTGCGCACACCTGCAGCAGCAGTCTTCCGATGCTCTACTTAGAATCGAAACTCTGAGGTTTAGCTTGGCCTGCTCACTCCTTGCATGGCATTGTGCTTAACTGAACCTTCGAGGAAAATGAGAATGAAAACTAAGTCTAGTTGAACCCTTCTGTCAACGCAGTCCTTGCGGACAATTCAACTGCACTCCTTGCAGGAATCCTCTGGCTCAATTAGAGAAACAATTGAAACTCATTCACTTCCTTCAGATTTCAATCTCAACACCTAAAATCATACACATAGCATAATAG
>JZKD02S1241798.1:20021-31146 GCA_000966675.3 Picea glauca
TGAGAGGGATCTTGGAGATTCGGTCACCTGGGTTGTTCTTACCATCACCCGATCTATCATTTGGCATATTTATTAGGGTGATTGGGCACTTTTGGCAGCAGGGCCGAGTTATTGAAGGTTTCAGCCTTCTATTGGAGCATGGCATTCTTCAGCTAGAGAGTTTGGCATTCAGATCTGCTTGTATTGATATTCCTTTCTCATTCAGCCTTTGGAGGCATCTTTTGTATTAACGAGAGCATTTTGTAGTAGCTCTTATCTATTGTCTATCTTCTTGGCCATCTATTGAGCATTCTAGATCGGCATCTTCATTGTAGCAGGTTTCTCTATTTTATGAATAAAGAAGAATTGAGATGTTTTGGCTTGTCTAACTTATTGGATATGGTTGAGTTATGTTCCATGGTTATCTCTTTCTGTTATTTTCTGCATACACACATATAAACACATCTAAAAGGTAGATAAGCAAAGTGTTTGATGAAATACCTCACTCAAAAAAAGTTTTAAAAAGACACCAAAACGGTGATGATCCTTGCATAATGGCTTGGGATCATTATAATAAATGATTAGTAGATTAATGAATCCACAAGATAGTAAATAAAAAAACAAATAACCAAGAAATGAAAGAAAAATAAGAACATGTAAATTTTAAAAGATGCATGAAATTGACACAAAAGATAACTACCCAAATGGCAAGTGATTCTTGAATTAATAACACCAAAAGAGAAAAGTGGGACTATGGATCCCCTATTCCTCCTATGGAGGGATCTTAAGTCCCCCAAAAATATAGCTTTACTCTACTATCTAAGATTAACAATGGTGAAGAACTTATTGGTCAAGTTTCTCAAAAGGTCAAAAGCTTACCAAATACTATGATTTCTCAATTAACTCTCAAGAGAATAAATGAATTCTCTAGAAGAAAATGGGAAGCATAAAAATACAATGAATTCCTTCTTTTTTATCATATAACGGCCATGTGTTTATATGACCATAGAAATATATTACATAACATATTCCAAGTGTGAATGAGAGACCTTGGAGGTACATCCTATTGTTCCTGAATCTGTACTAAGGCTTAAACGTACAGTGTCAAGGAATCCGAAAGTAGGTGAAAGATGGGTAAGGGAAAATGTCAACCTTCGGTATGAGAAACTAGGGCAGATTTCTATGTTCTCATCGTCTAGCTTCCAACTACTCCTGAGCAGTTATATCTTGTTCAATGGCTGCCCACAAATGCTCAAGTTCATCCCGGTTGTTAGCAGTTTTAAGGATTATGTCAAAAAGATTTAAGGCGATATGTGTTTGGTTAGATAGTCCGGGTTCGATATTAGGTTGTGTCGTTGCGGGGACAGTCATGGAGGAATATTGAGAATATGAAGGGATTTAAAGATTTATTAAATCCTGTCTTGATTGAGTCGAGTAAAAGAGAATTTTACGTTTTAGGAACAAAATAGAAATGCAATTTGAAGTCTCTTTCTCGTAACTGTATTATATTTAAATAAAAGTGTGAGATGGGAGAAATACATGTAGTTTCATATAGTGCAAGATTCTTGTCAAAGAGAAAACTCACATATAAATAGAGGAGGAAATTAGTAAGAAAGTAACTGACATAGCAAAGAATAAACGTAGAATTCTGAAAATGCGAATTGGTCTTACACCCGCTGATAGCTGGTGCAAAGGAAAGACAATAAACAGAGACAGAAAACCAGAATTCTTTTGTTATAGTAGTGGTCGTACTAAAGTATAACAAAGCACATCAATTATGAACAAATGAAATGAAATGAAACATGAAATACACAGAAACAAACTTGATAACACAGTCTGGACGAAATCGAGAATCTTCAAATTGCTTATATATTAACTTCTTCAAATGCAAAACTCTATTACAATCGACACCAAAAAGGTCCAGCCCTGTGTTCTTCTTTTTTTGATCTATTTATACAAATTTGGAGATCAGTTTAGAAACTCAACGGTTTCATAAATTCAGTTACAACCGAGAGGAGCGAAATCACTCCTTTTCTCCTACTCTATTTTCAAAAGGTGCCAGGTGCTTGTCTTTGCGTGGATTCGGTGCATATGATACATTTGTCCACAAATTGGGATACAAGCTGCGAAGGTTCCACTTGACAGCTGGCCTCGGCGAAATAGCATTCTCGGGCTAACTATGGCAGCTTATCACTCATTTTTCCATCAATGATGTCAAGGGCACTTAGTTGTGCACTAGGTTGAATTGAGTGTTTGTCAACTTGAGCCATGTCCACCCTGTCCGTCTTAGAGATATCCGTCGAATCTCTCTCATTCTTCTCTCTCAGATCGAGGGAAATCTGATGTACATTCATTTGCCTTAATGTCTCTAAGTCACCTCCACTCTCCATCCCTAACAACTCACCATCTATAGCATTGAAGGCTTCTTCTAATGAATTGGTTACTTTTTGGGCCTGTTCCTTGCTTAAGGTAATATTATGTTCCCAATCCTTCAACAAAATATTACCTCTATTTTGTTCAGCGATGGTGAGTCCAGGAGAACCTGCCGAAAATATGTTGTTAGTAGCTATCACCGCCTCTTGAAAGGTGACCCGAGCAGATTCTGTGTTCCTTTCTCTGACAGTCAGATTCTCGGAAATCCGATGCATCAATAGGAAATCTTCTCGAATCACTCCCACTTTGTCTAGCATACTCTGTTGTACAGAAGAGATATTGCTCTGAATATCGATCGCTCGGGATTTAAACCCCTCGACGTCGATCACCCTTCTTTTAGTGACCTCTAACTGAGCCTGCAGCTCTGTGATCATATTCCTCTGCTGACCCGCTTGTATCCGACCATCTCGGATCACTGAATGCACTTGTTCCAACTTGGTTTTGAGGATTTATATTTCCTTTTTATCAGCCATTTGGGCCAGTTCTATTTCCCCACTCACCTGACTCTTAGTGATTTCTGCAGCTGAAGCTACTCCGGCTTCGAGAGTCTTGATCAGGCGATTCTTTCTTTTGAGCTGGATTTTTAACATCCCGAACGAGAATTGATTACCCGACGCATATGCTCCTAGCGTTCCTACGATCTTTGTGGCGAATTCCTCATTCTTTTTGTTCATTCCATCGGTCATTACTTTGAATTTTTTATCAGTTGATCCTTCATCCTAGTAGAACTCCCTTTTCACCACCGCTTTTCTCTTTTTGTCGAAGAAGAACTCGTTTGGAGGAAGTTCTTCTGCTCTGATAGGCCTCAACTCCTCATCAAAAATCCATCCTTCTTCTATATTTCCTTGCGTTGAATGCAAGGGGGTGACAGAAGTGATGGGCTCCCTGATCTATTTTGTTGCCTTTCCTGGTGTGATGATTGCGTCCTGCTTCGTCGGAGGTTTAGCGGTCTTAGTCTCAGTTTCCAGATTTTAGGTTTCTGGTGGGTCCGGATTCTGTGTCTCTGGTGGGTCCGGATTCTGTGTCTCTGGTGGGTCCGGATTCTGTGTCTCTGGTGGGTCCAGATTCTGCATCTCTGCTTTGGGCTTATTCATTTGGTCCCCCTCGTTATGGATTTTTTCGAAACGAGAAGTTGTTTCTTTGGGGCCTTCATCATCCTTCGGTTCTGTCTCAGACGCGCCCGGGCTCCCTCCTTGCAACACAACAGGAAGACACTTTCGTTTGGTTTCCTGAAATTTTAATACAGAGGCCATGTCTTTGGGTGCTAAAGATCAGATCCGAACTAGCACTTCCCCATAAGATCTCACCCCTCAGAAAATGTCATCTGAGGGTGAACACTCGTGTTCAAACCTTTTCAGCCCACAGTTAGCTAAATGGCTACTTACAATTTTCTGAGGATCATGTTTTTTATATTCAATGGAGACCAAACTCAGGTCTTCCAGGGCTGCAGCCTCAACTTTAGCATCCCCAAAATCCAATAAAGAATAAGAATTTAGCCGAACAGGGAAAAATGGCCATACCTTCTTCGAAGATGCTTTGAGCTCTTTACTCGCCCCGCCAATCACTGTTTGTCGGGTAATCTCGCGACAAGCCAGCTTGTCGGGGATGAACAGTGGTAGTGCAAGCAGGGGAACAACAGCTCCAAAAACTTTGAAATAGGAAAACTCTGCTTCTATGTACCAGTCTGATATACCGCTCAGATTTGCAGCAATGTTGTATGAGATGCGAGGAGGCGAAAGACCAAAAATGGCGATGTGCAGGGGCACCATCACCTAGTTGAAAATTTCATAAATAAATTTATCCGCTTTATCCTCCCACAGCTTGTTGTGATACTCATGTATAGTTTTTTCATGGGCTGGATTCCAAGCCCAATTCATCAAATGGAATGGTGTCATGGAACACACCGCATCCATGATATACGCAGACATGAAAAATGAGGATGGTCTCCCGTTTGCCTTTTTCTCTCGATACTCTATGACCCTGTTGGCCAGACTGTCTGAGAGCATCTTCACCAATTAAACGAGAAACCTTCTGCAACCCGAAATATGAGAGGCACCCACGCGATGTAGAAATGCGAGGTGTCTTCTCTCCCATAAAGCCGGCAAGTCATCATGGCCACATATTTATACTGTGGCTCCAAAGAAGCGATAGAATATACGCCCTGGTCATTTGCTCTAAACTTTGCGGTGTGCGAAACCCAATCTTTAATCAAACTGGGCATGGTTTTGTCATATTCAATGCATTCCTTCTGTTTGAATCTCTCCAGGAATTCAGCACCATACATGTATTTAGATGTTTTCGGGAGCTTATACATGGTTTGGATATGCTCCGGTTTAAAAGTACCGACCGTGACTCGCTGGTCGTTTATGATAGTTCTGGTTGGTAAGTCTATGTGATCCAATGCCCATCGGATCATATCATAATAGGGGAGCAACTGTGGTCTGGCTACCACCTTGTGCATTCCTGATTGAATGACAATCTTGTATTTAGTGTTCAAATCATCCTTTTCATTGTCATCTGAGTCTGAATAATTTACCAACTCGGTTTGTAGAATATCTGAAACAAACGACCAGTTACGAACTGAGCCGCCACTCCGAGGTGAAGTGTCGGAGACATTATCTGAACCTTGCCTTGCATCCTCGATGTTAGCCTTTGATGCTTTCCGCCGAGCCATAGCTGAAGCTTGCATTTTCACTCTTCTGCAATAAACCTACGTATACATGCAGAAATTAGTTCACTCGGAAAATGACGAGCTCTACGTGCTTATGAAAAATGTTTTGATTATAATAAAATGAGACTCCCATATATATTTGAAACTTCTGTACTCTTCGAAATAAGTCTGTCAAATCGCAATTAGAAACAAATTTATTGCATAAAATCCGATCTTATTTATTCGTAGATTCACCCTAATTCTTCATTAATATCATAAAAGTTTGGCGGTTTGACAGTCAGTCGGAGTATGGAAAGCAAAAATTTACCTCGAGAAATGTGCAAGCCTCGATGCGCGTGACATACCTCGATTTTTTTTTTTAAATATTCAAACCTAGCAACGTTATAAAATTTCTCGTTTTTCACTGCATCATGGATTTCCTTTCAACATTTTGATTTTTCAACTCACGAGACTGTGAGGACTGATTTTGGCTTGATTAAAGATAATCGTGATTTAAGGCATGATTAATTTCATAATTGTTTTACTCGTCGTCTCGCGACTCGGAACTTTGAAGATAAAATTTTGGGAGACTAATAAGTTGAGTCAAGAAACTGCGAGATAGCGATAATTATGAAATTAATTAGGATTAATAAAAAAATGGATTAGGTGATTAATTAATCATGCTATAATCACATCGCGGTTTCGTGAGTCGGAGTTTTAGACATCCTGATTTTCGAAAAGATAGCACCGAGTGGCGAAGCGTCGAGACCCATTTTAACCATGGTTAGCTTTTTGCCTTTAATCTTTGACTAGGGTTAACCCACAAGTACCTTGCGTCCTCGGCTCTCGAGACTGTGAGGAAAAACACTTATGTTTGATGAACGTCGAGGCGCAAAACCCCGACGACGTCTAAACACTGAGTTAAGAAACTTTATCCTGGTTATTGTCTAGAGTGAAAACTTAACCTGAGTTTTCCATTTCATGACTCGGGACGTGTGAATTCAAAGATTAAAGTATCTGACTTGCGAGATCCAGAAATAAAGAAAAAAGATCAGATCGTATTATGAAAGAGGATTTGTTTTAAGAGGAGAAAAAGCATTGCTACTTATTTGACAAGGTTGTAGGATTTTTTCAAAGTCCCGAGGGGGGAAAATCAAAAGGCCATCTTTAGAATTCAAGTATCAAAGACTGAAAATTGTGAAGGATTATAATAAATTAAGGGTGGCTCCAACATAGGCTCCAACTAGGGATCACGCCTTCTTGTGAGGCGGGAAGAACAGTAGACCACGTGCCAATATTGGGTAAATGGAGTCAGAAGCTCAAACCTGCGGAAAAAACCAAGGAAAAAGGATTGAAGGGGGAAAAGAATTTTTTTTTTACCTTGAGAAGTTTTTTCAAAATCAGATACTCTTTCCAACACAGCTGTAGTCTCTTTCACAATTTTCCCCATCCCACTACTAACTTTGGGTAAGTTTCAAAACAGTCAAAACGACCCTAGGAGATTCAACAGTTCTTGAGTCTCTCGGCCTGCATCAAATGGATGAAATTATATATCTTTTAAAATGGGAAGTCCCGTTTGAATTTGGAATGTTGATTAGGTTTTTAGAAAGAATTGGTTACCAGAGTAGATTGATGTTCATGTATGACAGCCTTACAGATATCTCAGACATTGCTTCACTGCTAGCGAGCCTGTTCAGTACCCCGGTGAAGTTGTCTGACCCTTTTTCACTGAATTTCTTTTCACCACTTCGGAAAATTTTTATGCGTTTAAACGCTGAGACGAGGGCAATCATTTCTGAATTTCCTTTCATCGTCTCCCTAGACTAGGTGGGGGAAATCATTTCTGAATTTCCTTTCACCACCTGTCTTATAATTTACTTTTAAAGCATGAAGATGGGAGCAATCAGTTTATATCAGGGTTGATATCTGTGTAATATTTTGCATCAGAGGTATGTCAACTCATTTTGGTTACTTGGTACCAAGCTTCCCTTGACCTTCACAACACCTTCATTCTTAGGGAAAAAGGGGATTATATTTTTTAAGGGGCATCTCATTTGAGCAAGCTTTGATTCTTCCGACACTGTTAAAAAACCTAGGAAAGTTAAGATCGCTCTAAACGTTCCTTCGTTTAGAAGGAAAAGAAGTAGTTGTGAAGACCAACTTCCCTATCAAGATCTGTTTCGAAACCTCTGAGGCTTAAAATGAAATACTTTTATCCCGTTGCAATGACTTGGAAGGATAACGATTTGCTAAAAGTTAGACCCAGAGATGGACAGGATATAAGGCAGCAGTTTAGCGATTGAACACACAAAAGGTCGAAATAGTCCAAGACTGTCTTTTATGGGTATCTTTAGGGACAGATATTCTGACTCGCTATTTTCAGATTTAGTGTATTCATTCAAATCACTATAATTTGAAGATTTTAACCCACACTGCAATTTAAAAAACGTTACCTTGGTTTACTTAAAACAGTCTTTTATAACTTGTGTTTTTCGAAAGCTCACCTTTACCTTTTCTTTTCATTTTCTTGGTGCACTATGAAACTAATTTTTAGGTATCACCTGTCTTATGCTGTTCCATTTCTGACACCGACCTGCAAATTACTTTTCCTGTTAATTTCGTCTGCAGCTGGAATTCTGAAAAAGACAAAACGATCTTATTAGAAATGTGTTGAGAGTTTAGGGACAAAAAAACAAAAATTAAAACAAATGTTCAAATGAAAATGTTCGTATGTACCAAACAAGAAATTTATTTATTTACAAACTCTTTTTTTTTTTTTTGGTATATACAACTGCTATGTCATATAATGTTTCAGATAGCACCCATTGACAGGGGAGATGAGGACTTCTCTGTCTATATTTTCCAGGAGAAAAGAATTTTTCCCTTCTATAGCCGAGACCCTGAATGGTCCATACCAAAGGTGGTCAAACTTGCCATGATTGGCGGCTTCTTCTCTTCTCGCATCCCATCTTAATACTAAGTCACCTGGGAGGAATTCTCTGTCTTTTGCCTTGAGGTCAAACAATGCTTTCATATCATCTTGGTTCTTCTGCATTTTCTCATCAACCTCCACTCTATGTTGTTGAACCTCGATTAGCTAGTTAATTCTCCTGGTTACATGATTGGGTTCTTCGTTTTGATCCTGCCATAACTTCATTACTGGCAATGCTAAGTTTATAGGTAGAACCGCATATGTACCATAGACCATTTGAAATGGCGAAATGCCGATAGACCTTTTAGTGCTGATGCGATTCGCCCACAATGTATACTTCAAGTGCACATGCCAGGACCTTTTATTTTCATCTAGTACCTTCTTGATTATGTTTACTAGGCTCTTGTTTGATGATTCATCCAATCCGTTCCCCTGAGGGTAATAAGCAGTGGAATGGCCGAGAACGATATTGTATTTCTGACAGAAGCTGATCATAGCCATGGACTTGAAGGCCTGGGCGTTGTCGGTAACAATATTTCGAGGACACCCAAATCTTGACAGGATATTATCCTCCAAGAAGTTGATCACCACCGAGTATGTTTTCCTTTTGGTTGTAATGGCTTCCACCCACTTTGTAACATAATCTGTGGCTGTTAAGATCCACTTATGATGAGCACTGGAATGGGGATTAATTTCCCCTATGAAATCTAGTCCCCATTGTTGAAATGGGGCTTCATTTTTTACCGGAACAAGTGGTAGTGCAGGGAGTTTCTGTTTACCAGCAAATATCTGACACGGGTTGCAGGCACGCACTTTGGCATTGACGTTCGAAAATAGTTTCATCCAATAATATCCAGCCCTCAATATCTTGTAAACTGTAGCTTTCCATGCATGATGTCCGCCACAGATTCCTTCATGAAATTCTTCTATAACCCATGGAGTTTCCGACTCAACCAAACAGACTAGTAGAAACCCGAGTGGATCCTTCCAGTATAGCTGATTTTCGGCGATGCAATATTTTACAGCATGGAGCTTCAAAGTTTTTCATTTGGCTGGTGATAGTCTGTCTGGACATTTCAGGTTTAACAAGTAGAACACTATGTCTTTATACCAGCTTGACGACATGAACTTTTCTTCGACCTTTCTTAAATCTGTCTAGTCATCTGGCTCGTGCAGGTGTGCATCTTCGTCTTCCCCTTGGAGGCAATTAATATCAAGAGCTCTAAGATTCGACTTGGCCAAGAGTTTGGCCAGACCCTGCCCCTTTATCAATTTAGTCAGCTTGACTTCCAGATCGAATTGTTGTATTTTAGCGAGCCAGCACCCTCGTTTTCCTTCACTATCTGGTTGTACCAATATATCTTTCACAGCACTGGTTGGCATGTAAGCGATAATTTTTGAATGCAGTACATAGGTTCTAAATGCTTTCAGTGCTTTCACCATTGCATACGCCTGTTTTTCTATTCTTTCATACTTTAATTCGATGTCTCTAAGGCTCTTGCTAAAAAACGCAATCGGCCTTTCGAAACCTTCGTCATCCTTTTCCAGGAGCACCGCGGAGATAGTATGTTCAGAAGCAAACGAGAAGATAAGGAAATCTTTCAAGTAGTCTAGGCTTGCTAACACAGGTGCCTCACTAATGACCTTTTTAATGTGTGCAAACGACGCTTTAGCCTCAGTCGTCCAATTTACTCTGCTAACCTTCTTAAGCATTCCTGTGATCAATATTACAATCTCAACAAAATTGGGGATAAACCTTCATAAAAAAATTATTGTACCTAAGAAAGATTGAATTTCTTTTACGTTTCTGGGAATATTTATGGTTTCTATTGCTTCAACCCTCTTAGGATCAATCCTGATCCCATATTTAGATACGATATGTCCCAGAAGATTACCTTCCCACATAGAGAAATGTGATTTCTTTGGGTTCAAGGACAGACCATACCTGCGGCATTTTTCGAAAGTCTGCTTTAGATGGACCAAATGTTCTTCATCGATTTTAGAGAAAACTGTCAAATCATCAAGGTAGATAAGTACGAAAATGTCTCTTTCTCCTACGAAAGCAATGTCCATAGCAAGTTGGAATGTGGCACCTGTATTCATCAAACCAAACGGCATTTTTTCATACATGAATGTACCCCATGGTGTGGTGAAAGCAGTTTTTTCTCTTTCTAGCTCGTTCATGGCGATTTGGTTATATTCAGAGAACCCATCTATCATAGACATTCGATTTTCTCCGAATACCTTTTCCAGGACGTGGTCCATTTTGGGAAGCGGATAATTATCCTTAAGGGAATACTTATTTAAGTTGCGGAAATCCACACACAGTCTAATTTATCCGTTCTTTTTTTTGACCGGGACCAAATTTGCCACCCAGTCTGAGTACCTCAGGGGTACAATTATTTTCGCATCTAAAAGCTTCTTAAATTCCTTTTCAATCACAGGCAACAAAATGGGGTTAATTTGCCTAAGCTTTTGCCTAAACGGATTGACCCCGGGCTTCAAAGGTATCTTGTGTTCAATTATGGAAGTGTCATAAGTTCTAAGCTGATCATAGGACCAGGCAAAAACATCTTTATACTGTCTGAGAAGGTCTCTGTACTGGACTTTTATCTTGGGAGGTGTTATTGGATAAATCCGTAAGTGCGGACACAAACCGATCTCCCTATATCCACCTAGATCTAGAACAAAACAAGACAAAATATACCGCTTTCCCTAGATCTAACTATTGAATTAAATTGGAAGTGAGAAGAAGATATGTACCTTGTAATCGCTTCCTTGATCTCTATTGTTCCTTGCTTCGCTCCAACGCTCTTGTGCAGTCAAGATCAAAACAACACAAACCAACCAAAGTGAAAGCAAATAATATATCCAATAGATAATCTATACATATGATCAAGGAGTTATGTACTAAAGTAGATCTCACTTTATGGGAAAGAAACATATTACTGTATCATATTAAATGTGAAAGAGAGATTACAACCGTTTCCTTGATGTCGTAAGGTCCTTTCCAACTGTCCTTCATTCCCCACACACTTTGACTCTAAGAATTCTGAGATCATAGATCTGATAGCTTCTCATAATCTATCTCGACCAAGCAAATCTCAAAGCCACTCCAACCAAGTTAATAA
>JZKD02S1241798.1:33132-48241 GCA_000966675.3 Picea glauca
TATTAAATGTGAAAGAGAGATTACAACCGTTGCCTTGATGTCGTAAGGTCCCTTCCAACTGTCCTTCGTTCCCCACACACTTTGACTCCAAGAATTCTGAGATCATAGATCTGATAGCTGCTCATAATCTATCTCGACCAAGCAAATCTCAAAGCCACTCCAACCAAGTTAATAATTCCAAGCCAAAGAACCACAACCAAGAACCTTGAACCCCTTCTCCATGAGAGCTCCTCTCCTTTTATAAGTTGAAGAGGATAAGGTGAGGAGGTTAGGATGATCCCACTAAATCATGAAAGCGAGTAAGATCCAAACCGTTCGGATGCCACCTCACCATAGAATCTTCCCTTTCTAGAAGATTCGAGAAACCGTACGTTTTTCCCATGTGCTGGAATGTTCGCACCCTAGCTATATAGCAACCTGTGAACTATTCGCACCCTGGCTATAGTGCAACCTGCGAGAATTGATCATTCTCGCACCCTGCCTATATAGAAACCCGCGAACATTCCTGTTTATAAGGTTTTTACATAGGAAAATGCAACTTTTTTTCCTCAGGAAAAGTTCTTCTTCCTTCTCTCTTCAGAAACTCAGGCCACTGTGACCCCTCTAAAAGAAATAGATAGGTTTACATCATTAACGATCATAGGGATGAAGAAAATAATGTGTAACAGGAGGGAGGAACTTAGATATCTTTACTATCCTAGATTCTTTCTCAGTTCCTATATCGTAGTCCTCCACTTCTTCTAGTTGAGGCTGCAAAGTGGACTTCACAGGTATGTCGTTCTGATCGAAAAGTCTTTCTAAAGCAATTAAGCCTTTCGGGATTTGGTTGTTTTTAAGGACCAACATACGATGACCCACTATTTTTTCTCGGAAGGTTTCAGGGTCTTCTCCTTCTTGCATAATCCACATCGAGTCATTTTGATTCTCTTGGTCTGGATGAGTTTATGAGAACTCACCTATGACTATAAGGAATTTCTTGATTTGTTCGTCATCTTCGAAAACCTGCCAGTGTCGGATATTGTCTGGTATAGAGTGTTTGTATCTGATTTCAATGTGATACTTCAGTTTGACAGTCGTGGGAGGAGAAAAAGTTGAAGCTGCCTTGGCCAAGGCGTTGGCATGCAGATTCTCTATGCGAGGGATAAAATGGACTTTTATAGATGAGAAAAAGTTTTCCATCAAATCCCAAGAACAATTTCTGTATGTTCTTAGTCTTGGATGCTTGGCTAGGTATTGTCAGTTTATTTGTCTTACTATCAATTCGGTGTCACCGTATACCTCCAAGTTATTTATATTCAGCTTTTTCACAGCCTCTAATCCTAATATCAATGCCTCATATTCGCATACGTTATTGGTGTAATCTATGTCCCACTGCAAACGATAAGAGAAAGGAACCATGAACTTACCTTCGGGTGCTACCAAAAGTATCCCAGCACTAGCTCCTTCAGAAGATGAAGCGCCATCGAAGTACATTTTCCATACAACATTATTGCACAACTCTTCTGTCAAGGGGATTAAATCTTCTTGCTTCATATTGAGCTCCTCAGGACCTCCATCCAATCCATCATCAAAAGACAAAATGCAGTTTCCCAGATCTTGATCTGCGACGTAAATGGGGAAGTTGTGTGGGTTTTGTGGATCACTGACCATATACGCTAATCTTGTCTCTCTGTATAAATGAGTGAATTGACCCCCGAACACAGGGATTGTGGTGTAAGACATGTCTAACTAAAGGGAACCTCCCAACTTGGCCCCCCATGACCTAGACAACAACATACTGTATTTGGGGGGGATATCGGCGATAACCACATCCATTAGGATACTTTTAACAGGGACCTGTGCTAGGGTAACTAATAGATCCTTTATCATCCCCATGCATTTAACCTTCCTGGAATCGAAGGAATACAAATTTCCATAAGGTCTTGTGATCTAAAGACCCAGCTTCTCCATTATAATTTTGGGCATAACATTATGAGAAGCCCCGGAATCTAACATACAATTATGTAGCAACTGATCATGTATATTCAGGGTGATATAAAAAGGAGTGATGTTGTCTTTGGACCCTTCAAAATGAGGACCAAAGGTGATATTAGGTCTATCATCTTCCAGGTTCATAACATCAGACTGACTTTCTAGCTCGCAAACACCCATCACTTTGGCAATTTGTTTCCGATAAGTGGGATTTTTTGCTAATTCTACCAAAGGAATCGGTATTTTAATCTTGCTTAATTCATTTTCGAGACTGAAAGATGTGTTTACCTTTTCCGTCTCTTTGGTTGAGACTTCCACATTTTTTTATTTTCGACTTACTTGTCTGGATCACCTTATCACTCGTGCTCTTAGTTGAAGACGTAACTTTATCTACTGGTTCGGTTTCTTGTGTTTGAGTTTCAACTTTTTTCACCTAGGACCCTTGAGTTTTTGCTACCTTGGTTTTGTTGTTGGGTAACAAGGTCTCTTCCGAAGGAGGTTCATGAGCTTGACCCCTTTGAAGGATTCTCTTAGGTTGATCCATTGAGGTGGGTTTATTTTTTTATCTTAGGTTGTACTTTGGTTGAAACTCGGCCATTATCATCTCTGTTTCTGGTTGAGATATACAGGGATTAGTGTGATCACCTTCTTCATATTCATTTGACAGTTGTGGAAGGTTCAAATATTTTTCATAATCTTCACAAGTGAGGTGCGGCTGCGAACAATCATCACTGAAATTCGTGACTTCATCTGCCGACTCTCTGAAATCTTGGAAGTCATTTGCGCCTATAAAATTTTTGTTCTTTAATGGCGCTTGTATTTTTTTATCTTTGTTCTTAATTTGTTTCTGTTGATTTTGGGGATTTGGGTTTCTCTTGAAGTATTTTTTATTTGAAGAATCAGCTTTAAACTGGTTTAACTCCATCCTATAAATTTTGTTGGACAGTTCTTTAATCACTCGGGCCATATCATCTACTCTGTCATCAGTGTATCTATTTGAGACCGAAGGACCCGCTGGTTCCCTATGGCATCTATTCTCGCGGTTAACTGTTTCTACTTTGGATTTTAATTTTCCCAAAGCCATCGTCTTGCATTCTACTCAGGGTGTCTCATCGTCTCTCTCGCATAAGTAGGGTGAAATCTAGCTCGAACGCTCCCGCGAAGGTTACTTTGGCTGAGGGTTCAGAGGGTTTAACTGCGGCTGGAATCTTATTATACAGTTTGTTGAATCTTAGAATAAATTCCATAACTGTTTCTGAGTTCTTTTTCTTTAGGGACCCAAACTCGGTAAGATAATATAAGTGATCTTTTCGCTCTCCCCATTGTCTTAGGAAAGCATCTTCCAAAGCGTCATATGACAGGAAAGAAACTACGGGTAGGCTCCGAAACCAAGTTCTGACCAGTCCTTAAAAGGTCTGGACAAGGAGCCTCGAACAGACATCTTCATGCTCAATACCACAGATGTCTGCGAATTGATCAAAGAAATTTATGTGCTCGGCTGCGGTTAGATCTCCTTCCCTAGTAAACTTAGGAAGATTTTTGATGTAGTTTTTAGGAAGATCATGGAGGGGGACGGGCAAGACTAGGGGAGTGTATCTCACTGCTACTTTAGCGAATACTCTGGGAGGAGGGACATGGCCTTGAAATCCAACTCCACCTCTAGGAGCACCTCCACCACCTCCTCCGGCGGCAGCCATCATCTCTGGTGGTGAAACAGGCGAGGCTGGGAAATTCAGTCGAAGAAAAGCTGGTATATCAACTGTCGACAGAATTTTAAAAGGATCTTTTCCCTTGTGTATGGATGGGACAGTTTGATAGATCTCACTCCTAACTTCGAAACAGTTTGTCGTCGGATTGGGGGTATCAATCAGAGGACTGCGTGAAGTAGAAGGTTCTAAATGGCATTTAGTCTTTAAAAAATTTTCGGGATTATTAACAGGCATAAACAGTTTACCATCCGGGTTCTGTCTGGTATTCCTTCTAACGAATGCCAGCTTATTTTTTTGTGGAGTCGCCAAGTGAAAGATTGAAAAGCCTTAAAATGGTGTGTACTCAATGTTCACTATCAAGGAATAACACTTTCAACGAAATAAATGTCATTTTTCCAGGGAAAATATTTTGTAACTTCGCTCCCCAGCAATGGCGCCAGAAAGATGTTGTTCCTGAGTCTGTACTAAGGCTTAAACGTACAGTGTCAAGGCATCTGAAAGTAGGTGAAAGATGGGTAGGGGAAAAATGTCAACCTTCGGTATGAGAAACTAGGGCAGATTTCTACGTTCTCGTCGTCTAGCTTCCAACTGCTCCTGAGCAGTTATATATTGTTCAATGGCTACCCATGAACGCTCAAGTTCGTCCCGGTTGTTAGCAGTTTTAAGGAGTATGTCAAAAATATTTAAGGCGATATGTGTTTGGTTAGATAGTCTGTGTTCGATATTAGGCTGTGCCACTGCGGGGACATTCATGGAGGAATATTAAGAATATGAAGGGATTTAAAGATTTATTAAATGTTGTCTCGATTGAGTTGAGTAAAAGAGAATTTTACGTTTTAGGAACAAAAAAAAAATGTGATTTGAAGGCTCTTTCCCGTAACTGTATTATATTTAAATAAAAGTGTGAGATGGGAGAAATACATGTAGCTGCATATAGCGCAAGATTCCTGTCAAAGAGAAAAATCACACATAAACATAGGAGGAAATTAGTAAGAAAGTAACTGACATAGCAAAGAATTAACGTAGAATTCTAAAAATGCGAATTGGTCTTACACCTACTGATAGCTGGTGCAGAGGAAAGACAATAAACAGAGACAAAAAACCAGAATTCTTTTGTTATAGTAGTGGTCATACTAAATTATAACAAAGTACATCAATTATGAACAAATGAAATGAAATGAAACATGAAATACATAGAAACAAACTTGATAACACAGTCTGGATGGAATCGAGAATCTTCAAATTGCTTATATATTAACTTCTTCAAATGCAAAACTCTATTACAATCGACACCAAAAAGGTCCAGCCCTGTGTTCTTCTTTTTGTGATCTATTTATAGAAATTTGCAGATTAGTTTAGAAACTCAATAGTTTCATAAATTCAGTTACAATCGAGAGGAGTGAAATCACTCCTTTTCTCCTACTCTATTTTCAAAAGGTGTCAGGTGCTTGTCTTTGCGTGGATTCGGTGCATATGATACATTTGTCCACAAACTGGGATACAAGCTGCGAAGGTTTCGCTTGACAGCTGGCCTCGGATAAATAGCATTCTCGGGCTAACTGTGGCAACTTATCACTCATTTGTGTGTCAATGATGTCAAGGGAACTTAGTTGTGCACTAGGTTGAATTAAGTGTTTGTCAACTTGAGCCATGTCCACCTTGTCCGTCTTAGATATTTCTGCCAAATCTCTCTCATTCTTCTCTCTCAGATCGAGGGAAATCTGATCTACATTCATTTGCCTTAACATATCTGAGTCACCTCCACTCTCCATCCCTAACAACTCACCATCTATAGCATTGAAGGATTCTTCTAATGAATTGGTTACTTTTTGGGCCTGTTCCTTTCTTAAGGTAATATTATGTTCCCAATCCTTCAACAAAATATTACCTCTAGTTTGTTCAGCGATGGTGAGTCCGGGAGAGCCTACCAAAAATCTGTTGTTAGTAGCTATCACCGCCTCTTGAAAGGCAACCCGAGCAGCTTCTGTGTTCCTTTCTCTGACAGTCAGATTCTCGGAAATCCGATGCATCAACAGGAAATCTTCTCGAATCACTCCCACTTTGTCTAGCAGACTCTGTTGTACAGAAGAGATCCTGCTCTGAATATCGATCGCTCGGGATTTAAACCCCTCGACGTCGATCACCCTGCTTTCAGTGACCTCTAACTGAGCCTGCAGCTCTGTGATCATATTCCTCTACTGACCCGCTTGTATCCGACCATCTCGGATCACTGAATGCGCTTGTTCCAACTTGGTTTTGAGGATTTCTATTTCCTTTTTATCAGCCAGTCGGGCTAGTTCTATTTCCCCACTCGCCTGACTTTTAGCACTTTTTGCGGCCGAAGCTACTCTGGCTTCGAGAGTCTTGATCAGGCGATTCTTTTTTTGAGTTGAACTTTTAACATCCCGACCGAGAATTGATTCACCGACGCATACGCTCCTAGCGTTCCTGTGATCTCTGTGTCGAATTCCTCATTCTTTTTGTTCTTTCCATCGGTCATCACTTTGAATTTTTTAGCAGTTGATCCTTCTTCCTGGTAGAACTCCCTTTTCACCACCTCTTTTCTCTTTTTGTCGAAGAAGAACTCATTTGGAGGAAGTTCTTCTGCTCTGATAGGCCTCAACTCCTCATAAATTATCCATCCTTCTTCTATATTTCCTTGCGTTGACTGGAAGGGGGTGACAGAAGTGATGGGCTCCCCAATCTGTTTTGCTGCCTTTTCTGGTGTGATGATTGCATCCTACTTCGTTGGAGGTTTAGGGGTCTTAGTCTCAGTTTCTGGATTCTGGGTTTCTGGTGGGTCCGGATTCTGTGTCTCTGGTGGGTCCGGATTCGGTGTCTCTGGTGGGTCTGGATTCTGCATCTCTGCTTTGGGCTTATTCATTTGATCCCCCTCGTTATGGATTTTTCTGGAACCAGAAGTTGTTTCTTTGGGGCCTTCATCATCCTTCGGTTCTGTCTCAGATGCGCCTGGGCTCCCTCCTCGCAACACAATAGGAAGACACTTTCGTCTGGTTTCCTGAAATTTTAATACAGAGGCCATGTCTTCGGGTGCTAAATATCGGATCCGAACTAGAACTTCCCCATAAGATCTCGCCCCTCGGGAAATGTCATCCAAGGGTGAACACTTTTGTTCAAACCTTTTCATTCCACAGTTATCTAAATGGTTACTTACAATTTTCTGAGGATCATGTTTTTTATATTCAATGGAGACCAAACTCAGGTCTTCCAGGGCTGCAGTCTCAGCTTTAGCATGCCTAAAATCCAATAAAGAATAAGAATTTAGCCGAACAAGAAAAAAATTCCATACCTTCTTCGAAGATGCTTTGAGCTCTTTACTCACCCCGCCAATCACTGTTTGTTGGGCAATCTCGCGACAAGCCAACTTGTCGGGGATGAACAGTGGTAGTGCAAGCGAGGGAACAACAACTCCAAAAACTCTGAAATAGGAAAACTCTGCTTCTATGTACCAGTCTTCTATACTGCTCAGATTTGCAGCAATGCTGTCCGAGATATGAGGAGGTGAAAGACCAAAAATGGAGATGTGCAGGGGCACCATCACCCAATTGAAAATTTCATAGATAAATTTGTCCGCTTTATCCTCCCACAGCTTGTTGTGATACTCATGTACAATTTTTTCATGGGCTGGATTCCAAGCCCAATTCATCAAAGGGAATGGTGTCATGGAACACACCGCGTCCATGATATACGCAGACATGAAAAATGAGGATGGTCTCCCGTTTTCCTTTTTCTCTTGATACTCTGTGACCTTGTTGGCTAGACTATCTGAGAGCATCTTCGCCCAATTAAACGAGCAACCTTCTGCAACCCGAAATATGAGAGGCACCCACGCGATGTAGAAATGCAAGGTGTCTTCTCTCCCATAAAGCCAGCAAGTCATCATGGCCACATATTTATACTATGGCTCCAAGGAACCGATAGAATATACGCCCTGGTCATTTGCTCTTAACTTTGCGGTGTGCAAAACCCAATCTTTAATCAAATTGGGCATGGTTTTTTCATATTCAATGCATTCCTTCTGTTTGAATCTCTCTAGGAATTCAACACCATACGTGTATTCAGATGTTGTCGGGAGCTTATACATGGATTGGATATGCTCCGGTCTAAAAGTACCGACCGTGACTCGCTGGTCGTTTATGATAGTTCTGGTTGGTAAGTCTATGTGATCCAATTCCCATCGGATCATATCATAATAGGGGAGCAACCATGGTCTGGCTACCACCTTGTGCATTCCTGATTGAATGACAATCTTGTATTTAGTGTTCAAATCGTCCTTTTCATTGTCATCTGAGTCTGAATAATTTACCAACTTGGTTTGTATAATATCTGAAACAAACGACCAGTTACGAACTGATCCGCCACTCTGAGGTGAAGTGTCAGAGACATTATCTGAACCTTGCCCTGCATCCTCTATGTTATCCTTTGCTGCTTTCCGCGGAGCCATAGCTGAAGCTTGCATTTTCTCTCTTTTGCAATAAACCTGCGTATACATGCAGAAATTAGTTCACTCGAAAAATGACGAGCTCTGCGTGCTTATGAAAAATGTTTTGATTATAATAAAATGAGACTCCCGTATATATTTGAAACTTCTATACTCTTTGAAATAAGTCTGTCAAATCGCAATTAGAAACAAATTTATTGTGTAAAATCTGATCTTATTTATTCGTAGATTGACCCTAATTCTTCATTAATATCATAAATGTTTGGCGGTTTGACAGTCAGTCAGAGTATGGAAAGAAAAAAGTTACCTCGGGAAATGTGCAAGCCTCGATGCACGTGACATACCTCGATTTTTTTTTTTTTTTAAATATTCAAACCTAGAAACGTTATAAAATTTCTCGTTTTTCGCTGCATTGTGGATTTCCTTTCAACATTTTGAGTTTTCAACTCGTGAGACTGCGAGGACCGATTTTGGCTTGATTAAAGATAATCGTGACTTAAGGCGTGATTAATTTCATAATTTTTTTACTCCTCGTCTCGCGACTCGAAACTTTGAAGATAAAATTTTGGGAGACTAATAAGTCGAGTCACGAAACTGCGAGATAGCGATAATTATGAAATTAATTAGGATTAATAAAAACTTGGATTAGGTGATTAATTAATCATGCTATAATCACATCGCGGTTTCGTGAGTCGGAGTTTTAGACATCCTGATTTTCGAAAAGATAGCGCCGAGTGGCGAAGCGTCGAGACCCATTTTAACCATGGTTAGCCTTTTGCCTTTAATCTTTTATCAGGGTTAACCCACGAGTACCTCGCGTCCTCGTCTCTCAGGACTGTGAGGAAAAACACTTATGTTTGACGAACGCCGAGGTGAAAAACCCCGACGACGTCTAAACACTGAGTTAAGAAACTTTACCCTGGTTACTGTCTAGAGTGAAAACTTAACCTGAGTTCGCCGTTTCGTGACTCAGGACGTGTGAATTCAAAGATTAAAGTATCCGACTTGCTAGATCCCAAAATAAAGAAAAAAGATCAGATCGTTATTATGAAAGCGGATTTGTTTTAATGGGAGAAAAAGCATTGCTTCTTATTTGACAAGGTTGTAGGATTTTTTCAAAGTCCCGAGGGGGAAAAATCAAAAGGCCATCTTTAGAATTCAAGTATCAAAGACTGAAAATTGTGAAGAGTTATAATAAATTAAGGGCGGCTCCAACACATCCTATCCTTTCAGTCATCCCAAGGCAAGATTTTGGGTCGATCTTGGGGTCTTGTCTTGGTTTACTTCAGCGTGGAAGTGGTTGAGACCTAACCAATTTCATAAATGTGTTGTTTTTGCATCAACACAGGTTTCTTTAGGGACATTCACGTAGGATTAACAGTCTGTGCATTTTATCCTTTGTTGATCTGCGTGGATGTGTGCACACTGACTTTGGTGGAACTGTGCATAAATTCATGGGTATTTTTATATAGTTTTGGCATCTTTCTAAAATAGGTTATGTAAATGTAGGTAGTATGATGTGTTTGTGTTGATATTTTATTCGACCATTATCTGTATTTATTGTGATAAATGTTTTGGTAATAAAAGATGCCCCATGATGTGTGAGGTTAGGAGCATGTGTATAGATGAAATACATCATTGTTTTTTTGTAAATAGGAGAGTTGTAGATATTGTCTGAGGAGGATGGTAGGAGAGATACGTTGGAGGAAAAGGGGATCTTGATGGGAACCAATTATTCACCAAAAAATTGAAATTTAAATCTGGGTACAAACAAGGCAGGCATGCCCCATGCTCATCTCATGAAACCATAAATAAATGATGGTAACTAAAATTGTTGATGAAGTGGATGTATGCATCTCCCTCAGGGGCATCGAAAACTAAAGATGGCAATTCAGGTGATTGAACGGGCTCTGAATTAGGATATAGTTGACTCTGAGGAATTGATGGCCTAGCGAATTTAGAGGTCTTCGATGGTTACTGAAAAATGCAACGGTCGTATAGTAAGACCCACCTTAAAATGGAATGTTTTCAGAGTCAAATGTTATTGGGGTCAATGAAATCAGATATCAATGAGGACTCTTTTTGTGTCATAAAAAATTTCTCATTAATAAGGGAATGAGAGCTAAGATACTTCCACTTTCTTGGAAACATGTGTTGACGTCGAAAGGGAAGGGAGTAGGACTGCAAGCAACATAGGAATTCTTAGCATCAATTTTATTAAATGGGTATCAGGAACTAAATGGAGGAAAATATGGATGGACTGGTCGCCTGAACGATGTTCAATATGTATGGGACTCAAGAACTTCCCTTGGTTGGGGAATGATGGAAACAACTGTAAATGGGATTTGGTGTCAGGGGAAAAACCAGATGGTGGGTGAACTATGTTGTATAGGGAAGACTGCAAAGGAATGGATGATAAGTCAAAGTATGAATGTTTGGGACATGTGTTTCAGTCATAGTCAGTATTTGGGACATGATAGGGATATGTTTGCAAATATGGTGATGAAAGGGTAATTCCCCAACCAAGGGAAACATGGGTTGTTGTGCACCAAGGAAAAATACGTCGTGGGTTGGAACAACAAAAATCTACTCTACTTTTTGGAATTTGAAATTTTCTTTATACAATTACCAAATGAATAAAGAATAACTGGGTTGAAAGTACACATACAAAAATGGGTTCCCCAGTGAAGGATGGTTGGGCCTGCTTGGGGATCCAATAATGAGATGCAACTAATGAAGGGTGGGGGGCCCATGTGTGGGTTTCTGTAACAGGTAGATGGATGGAGGATAAAATTGTAAATGGTCAATTGATGTTGGAAGAGATGGGGGCTTAATGATAATGCAAAGGTGCATTTAATGTAACTAGAAACATGATGTGGGAATCCATAATGGGGTGGTTATCATGATGATGAGAAATAAGTATGAGGTTCATGCACTGGGATGAAGTGCTACCAAGGATCCTGAACCTAATGGATAAAACATCATGAGTGTCAATTTTCCAGGGGCTAAATATATGTGGGACAACTCATGGGGGTGAGAATGCTACCAGGTAACAATACCTGAATGTAATGGAGGTGGGAGTACTGTAGAGTCGGCTTTGGGGGTCCTAAGGGTAAGTGTCAAAGGGTGTGATTGGAATATGCAACTGTTTTCAGAGGGATTGAGTGCATACTAGTTTTGAAAATATACCTGAAGGGGCCATATGATGGCCTGACTGTAACGGGTTGAAGATATCTATATAAGTAACTGCACACAAAAACCAAATACCTGACATGAAAAATATATTATGATAAAGAACATATGACATCTATTTTATAAAAGTGATAGTGAGCATGCGTACATGTGCCTTGGGATGGAAGAGAGCTCCCCGAGACTTTTTGGTGGAAGGAAAAATGGGCGATACCAAAATGTAGGTGACAACGTCCAGATCGTTGTGCCATGAATGGTGTGGAAACTAGAGCCCTGATCTCTAGAATGAAAGGTTGGAAATTTGGGGAGGGGGCATATATATGGGTAGGTTGGACCACAATTCCACCTCATTTATACTTGTGATGATGATTGTGTTGGGAGAGATGAGGGACAAATTTTTGTTCACAAAGATATAGGAGAATGTCTATGTACCATGGGTCATCGGATGAAATTAAGAACAAATGTGCATCAAAGAAGTTTTCATTTACAGGGGGATCGAATGAATTTGATGGAAGGTTGGAAATTATCTCAATGAGGACAGAGGTTTTCTTGCTATTGGGATTGGTGAACTCTAGATCATATTCTTGATTGATGACGATCCAATGACAAATTTTCCATTGATCTAGCATCAATTGAGCAAGCATTGCATTGGATTGGAATCTTCCACGAATTTGGTAGTTCGAAGAAAGATATAGTGGCATAGTTTTTTAACTACAAGGAAAACCGCCAAGGATAACTTCTCTTCATGGTCGTACTTTAGAGGTGGAATTTAGAGATTTTTGTTTATATAGTAGATGACATGATTGTGCTGGTCATCGTCTACCTAGACTAGCACTCCTACAACTAAGGCCTATGAGGTGGATAGGTACAAGATATAATTCCTATCGTAGTTTGGGGGACTGATTAGGGGTGATTTACTAAGTGCTTCTTTAAGAGAGTCAAAAATGGCTTGGGCATGTTGGTCCCATTGGAATGGGATGTCACGTCGTAGTAAGCACAAGAAGTCATGGATGTGAATGGAATAGTCAGGAACAAAGCGTCATAGGAAATGCACTTTGCCTTGGAAGATTAGTAATCGGCGTAAGTTTTTTGGGGGAGGAATCTCGTTGATTGCTTGGACTTTGAGGGGGTCCATGGTGATTCCTTGTTGGTATATGATGAATCCCAACAGGCATCTAGCTGTGATGCAAAAAATACATTTGACGGGGTGTAATCGAATGTTGTATTTAGGACATCATTGAAAGACAAGCCGTAAATCCGTTGTGTGTTGGGATCTCTTCTTGGAGTGAGCAAAGAGGTCATCCAAGTAAGAAAGGTTTATATGGGCGATATTATGGAATGTGTACGTCATGGCTCGCTGGAAAGTAGCACCCGCATTTTTTAGTCCAAATGGAATAATATAATATGCAAAGGTACCCCATGGGGTGGTGAATGTCGTTTTGTATTGAATGATATGGCGAATTTGGAACTAGTTATAGTCAGAGAAACCATCCATTAGTCAAAGGACTTCACGACTAACACACGCATCAATAACTTGGTTGATGAATGGGGTAGGGAATTTGTTTTTGGGACAATCTTGGTTAAGATCATGAAAATCGGTGAAGACCTGAATGGTTCCTTTTTTTTGTTGACAGGGACAAGGTTTAAGACCCAATATGTATATGCAATGGGGTAGATGAAGCCAGTAGTGCACAACTTATTGATTTCACCTTTGGTATCCATGGCCTTAGAAGGGTGAAGGGGGTGTTGATTTTGAAAAACAGGGGTAACATCAGGCCATGTGTCGATACTGTGTTCAACAATGGCGAGATCTAATCCAAGAAATTTTATATAGGACCATGCAAATACATCCATAAACTATTGAAAGAGGATTTTTTAAGTTTTGATCTCTTCAAGAGAGCATGCAACTTCAAGAGTGATTTATTCTATGACGTCGAGTTTAATAGAGATGTCTATTTTGATCATAGGGGAGATGTTGGCCATGTTCCCTTCTTCAAAGGCATTAGGTGCGGGTATTGGGTTTTTGAACCAATCTACATGACCGAGGGGAATGAAATATTTGGTTTCAATGGAACAGACCTGAGTGTCTAGGCATGATTGAAAGGATTTGTGATATAAGAAGAAGGATCTATGGTGAAACATGTCCCAGGGGAAACATGTGTTGTCATGGCCTCTAAAATGTCTTTCTCTAGTTGAAAAATGAAGGAGTATAATGGGTCAGAAATGACCTGAGAAGATGATAGAGACATGATGATATCTCTTATGAGGTTTGGGTTAGTAATGGGAGTGTTATGTATGGAAGGAATCTAATATGAGGATGGGTGATCATCAGTTCTGGCTAAGGTTTTTGGACCAGTGGGAGGAGGTCGAGGGGTTTCACTTGACGACATGAACCAAATATCCATATACAAATGTGGGGTATATAAATTTGGAGGAGGAAGAATCTCATGAATGGGACTTACGAGCGAATTTGGTGGATTCATTGGGAAGCATTCAAATGGTGGAGGTATTGGGACAGGCAATAGGTTTAAAGGTAAGGGGTATAACCTTGATATGGGTATGGTATGGCCTCCGTGTGGAGGTTCTATTATGGTAGGCTCATGAGGAGGTGGGATTGGTGTGGCAACATGTTGTAATGTGTCCATATGTTGAGCTCAAGAAGAGATAATGAGAGAGCACATGTATGTGAAATGTTCTGGTTGATCACACAATACACATGGGTGTCTCATTCATTTGTTTAATGATGTGGAAACATAATGAATGTCCATAATATTCGTGTTGGTGGGTGGCGCTTGCGAGGACGTAGGAAAAGTTGTTCGACACACTGTTGCTAGGGTCTCCTGAAATTGTGGGAGAGCAGGCAACTGGTGAATTTAATGGCCATACTATGATAAAATGCCTCATGTGTGTTTGTTATAGAGAACATTTTGTTGGGATGATGACGGTTTTGTAGTTCTAGGTGTCGCTACTAGAGTAGGCAATAATAGTGTTTTTTGGGGGAGAAGAATAATATTCTATAACTCTGACAAAGTGGGGAAGAGATTGGTTGGGTGTCCAATTGTTGCACAAAGTGTGCATGGTGGTTGGACTCGTGGGGGGGAAGAGAGTATGGGTTCTTTCTTCCTCCCGGTTCTTCATTTGTGGGTTTCATTTCCCCCTTTGCTAGTATCATGGCCTCCTTGGTGGATATAAATGCTCCCAACTGTGTGACCAATTGGAAGATTTGGTGTTTGAACCATTGGTTGTGTATGCAAAACCTCAGGTTGAGGTGGGATCGATGGGACCGATACCATAGATGGTGGTTTTAGATACCATACAGGGATGGGTATCACCATGTTTGGAAAGGTGAGGGTAGTTGATGCCTGGTATTTTGTTACTCCGGGTGGTGGGTAAAAGAAGGGTATTTGGGTGATGGCCTGTGGGGCCATTTTCTAGATAGGTATTTGACCCATAATTGGTGGGTGTTCTAGAATGGGTGATTCTTCCTAAGAGGGTGATAAGAGAGTTTTTTCAAGGCGTACTTGTGGTGTATAAGTATCATGAATAATTTTGATATGCGGTAACAATTCCAACTTGGGATGTGCTTGTGGTTGGGAGGGGAGGGGAATTCCCTCAGTATGAGCCCATCAATGATGGGTTGTCAAATATTCTAGGTCTGAATTTCATAATTGGTGAAAGGTCAGAACTATATCAAATGAGTGGGAGGATGTTATTAATATGCCTTGGTTGATTAGGCTCATAGTGGGTTAACTAGTCAATAGTGAAGGTCTTCCAATTG